>JAQIVZ010001040.1:0-42227 GCA_034700945.1 Arrhopalites spinosus | reverse complement strand
GGCCATACAAACTAGAATTGACTTCAGAAATTATACTCGGGTCGGGTTCGAAAAAATATAAATATAAAATTCATAAACCCAGTAACATTTACAAAGTCATTTATAAAGTAACATTTAATGTTAGTTGGGTCCTGTAAATTAATAATCTGACTTTATGACTGATTAGCTGGACGTTTACATAAAGTTTGACCTTATAAATGAAACTTTAATTCTACCAGTACTCGGGTCAAACAAATAATAATCGATCCTACAAATAAAATGTTTAGTCTTTGACCCAACAAATTAAAATTTAACCCTACAAAAAATTGCGCTCTATAAATTGTCATCTCGCCAAACCATTTAAACGTTGATCCTACAAATAAAACTGTGGCCCTACAAATCAAAATTTGTTGTACTCAGATCGAGTCCTACAAATAATAATCTGACACTAAAAATTAAAGCTAAGTATAGTTTGAACCTACAAATAAAATTTTTATTTTTATACTACAGTTTCAAACTTACAAATAAAAAGACCCTATAAATGGAATTTTGAGGCCACAATTAAAAATTCAGTCAATGGCATCTTGCTCATCGTTGAAAACATGAACTTGAAGGAGTGTGACAAAGAAATCGTAAACTGATTATACTATCTAGACGGCTGCGTAGCAGCCTACAAATTTCGCTTGTTACTTATAAAGTCTACTTCACATCATCATCAAATAAGAGTAATTTGCATATTCGTAAGTATGATCATTCAAGGAATGAAACAAGACGAGTACAAAATACATAATAATCATCCATGTCCAGAGAAAGCGCAGAGGATAAATCGTTTTCATTTTTACTCCATAAGTATAAATATGTAATAACTATTTAGCGGAAATCCATTGTACCAACAATAATTGCTATAAATAAAGATGATAGTCGTATGTAAAATGTATCAAAACGAGAAATGTAAAGCTGAAATGAGCTTACAAAATAATACGGTTGTCCCTCGTTGGTCACATTTTAACCCCCTATGATTCATGTCACTTCAAGTTTGACAAGTGGTGTGACCCACTGTCAAATCCTCATGACTCTGTAGTGTCTCTTTAAATTAAAGGCCCTTTAATTTTAATTTTGAAGACTTTTAGTAAAAGTCCCTTAACTTTTGACATATTTTTTTTTTCATTCGAATTTTACGCTCGCGGTATTTGGGAGAATTCAAAAGAAAAAAAAAGTCGACATGTAGAGAAAGAGAGAGAAAAAAAAGGTCAGAATATTCTCTAAAAAAAGTACAGTTAGAAAATTACACAAGTTCATGTAATATTCATTTATTATTCTAAAATTGGTGGGACTACAACAAGGAGGTAAGATAATCTCATTTAATGAAACATTACAACTTTACACGTCAAGTTCTCATTCAATGTAGCACAACATTCCACAAACTTTATTTTGTCTTGTACGTATTTTCAGGGCCTCATTGAAAGGTGAAGTTTTGATGATAAACTTTCGGTTCTGGTTTGGCTGAGATTAGAGGTAATGCCGTCAGTCTTAACTTCAAAAATAGTTAATTACTATGCAAGAATAGTATAAAGCATGGTAATTGAAGAGTGATGAAAGTTTGTTGTTTTATTTCTCAACAGCCACTCACCGGACCGGAAATGGCTGGGTTTTATTTAGTAAGGGATGGTGGTCAGATTGCTAAACTCTCCTCAGCATCATTGACTGCACCCACGACAACTTCTTCTTCAATATCAACCCCCACCACATTACCTGTCCAAACGAGCACTCCAACAATGCTGGATAGTCCTGACATTAACATACATTCGTGTAAGCTTTGTCGCCGGAAATTTACAAATCCGTCCAACTGGATAGCTCATATGAAGGACTATCATCATGTGGATCCAGAACAAGTGGAGGGTGCTGAAAGTATGAGCAATTAATCAAACAATGAATTCAAAGGAATAGCATTGTCTTATTTTTATTTACCTATCTTACTTTATTAATGGTTCATTGTGTGTCCATTTCAGAGGGAGAAGGAGCAACTACAACAAAATATATTCCTATTGCTCCTAAATTATCCGTGTCTGCCATGAGAGTTGGGACTGTGGCTAGTACTCCAGACAACAACACTAACCTTGTGACCAAAAGCTCAATTTCCAACAAAAGTGGGGATGCAACCAATTTGACTGAACTTACTTTTGCGCCAAGTGGAACTGGTATTTTGTCTTCTGATCAAGTCCGTCAAGCTTGTTCATTAATTGGTAAATGATTATATTTTCAAGTTTCCCTTGAAATAAATATCCTTTGTTATATGTTCACCGAAATAAGTTTTACATAATATGTAATTTAATTTTTACAGTTGAGAAGTCACCAGGTCTATTCACCTGTCTAGCATGCCACTTACCTTTCATTAGTAGAGAAAATGGAATCACCCACAGTCGCCGACAGCATTTGGGCGAGAGACCGTATACATGTGGTTGTAAGGCTAAAACAATAAATTTTACTTATAATCTGTTGAAGGTAATATTTAAGAGTGTCATGTATTGTTTTCTAGGTGGTTCTCGATTTGCTTTAGCTCACACTCGGAATCAGCATAAAAAAATTTGTCATTTGGGGGAATCAGGTCTTAAATCTCAAGAACCACTCGGTTCAACCATGTTCTTCAATGCGTCCGCAGTAGGACAGTTGAATTCTACTAATACGATTAGAAGACCCCTTCCTGTAACTGTCATGACCCCATCGATATTGGGAAGCGCTCAACCATTCTTCTATAGAAATACACAACAGGAAGACAGTCTGCCAAAAAGTAAGTGAATTATCTACACTTTGTATACTTTTTTTTACTTGTACATTAAGCCACCAAGCTCTCTAAATTTCATACTTTGTAAACTGTTTCAATTATTTATCCAAAGTATCTATTTTGTGTTTTTAAATATAACAAACTCATTGTGTTTTTGTATTTAATGTAGACACTGCATATACGGGAGAATCTATTCTCCCTGAAAGTCCAAGTTCACTAGGTGGAATGGAGACTGAGGCTATTCCCGAGTCTGACTCAAATAATGATAATCTCTATAGTCGTCGAATTGTGGAGCCAAAAGTGCATTCGAGGAAAGAGATTCTCAGTAACCGTCTAGACGTTTCAGAGACGACAACATCCACGGGCATCGTAGACCTTCATCCTTTTATTGCAAAAGATGGGATTTTGACTGACCATCAGATTGAGTTTGCAGATAAAATGCAACGTGAGTCATCTTATTTTTTAATCATTTTTACTGAAAATTGTAACATTTATTCTTTAAATGATAGTAATTTTACAACGACATTATTCATTTGATATTATACAGAAAAAGAGATCATTAACGGAAAAGTTTGGTTCCGTTGTAAAATTTGTCAACAAAGACTCAGTGCTGCAACCCATTGCAAGAATCACATTAGACATATTCATTTACAAGAACATTAGTAAGTACATTATTTTAAACTTATGGACATCAATTTTTACAAACTTTTTAAGTTGTATGATGATGACTATACTTATTAATTTGAATTTACAGCAAATGTTATTATTGTGACAAACGATTTGTGAGTAAAGGTTGGAGAGACAAACATAGACTACGTTTTCATGGACGCAGGGATAATGCCAAACAATCCGTGACAATTATTCAATCTCAAATCTTTGTGAACCAACGTCAAGGTTCTGTCAAATCTAAGGTCAGTAAAGAATCACCTGGAATCCATCCGTCCAATTTGCCCGCTTATATTGCTTCTTATGTTGGTAAGATATAGAGAAGATTTCAATGATATTTCATAAAAAGCATACTCTATAATATAATTCTTGTACATTATTCACATTAATTATTTATTTTACTTTTCTTTTTTTTACACTAGGACGACGAGGTGACAGATTTGAGTGTAAAAAATGTCGAAAGCAATTTGTGGCAGAGAAAAATTTAAAAAATCATTGCCGTCAGTTACATTTTGGAAGATCTCATCTATGTACTTCTTGTGGTCTTTACTTTGAGCAAGGTCTCAATCTACATCGTGAAAAGTGTTTGAATCCTGATCGTAATAATGTGCTACATCAAGGTAAATCATTTTAATTTATTAGTTTACGTTTATATTTAGTACAATCATGATTCTTGACATTTGTAAGCTGGCTGAGTGCTAATAATGATTTCTAAAACAATTTTTTAGGGGAACGGTCTACGAGCTCGTCAGCAGGATTATATTCAGCAGAAGTTGGCCATCTCACCTCTATAATGAATCAGTCAGTTGACAGTACAATGGTTAACGGAGTTGAGACCAGTTTTCAATGTCGTCTGTGTACTACCACTCCGTTTGAAAAGAGAAATAATGCTGAAGCTCATGTTTGGATTGAGCACATTAGAAGTAAATGGGTTGTGACTTGTGGAAGTAAAAATGTAGACGAAATTTATCTCCAGTTTCTCAAGGCTCAATTTGTTCGGGAAAGTGCAGCTTCGACCACCAGTGACTATGTCTACGCTGGCTCCATTGAGAAGGCTGTCTATAGTAATAACCAAGAAGAAACACAGGCAGAAATGAATTATGAGGAAACAGAGGAAGAAATGCCATTTGACCCTTTAGCCTTTTGTAATAGTGAAATTTTTGTGGAGGAAGCGTCATCATCTCTCTTTAGTGCTGGGAAAAATGGTGATGATCCAATGGATGACTCAATTAATTGTGACGTTGAAGTTCAAGAAGATAGCTACCATGACTCTCCTGTGGAGACTCCACAATTTAAAATTGTTGGCTATGATAATGCAAGAAGATCAAATACAATAGATAGTGATTCCGACTTTGTTCCCAGTATCATTTCTGTAGAAGGTTCTGTAGGTACAAAAATTAATTCAAGTGCATCACTTAGTCAAGAGCAAGTGGATGAATTGAACATGAAGGCCTTAAGATTTATAAGAGAAAAAACGGGTCAATATCATTGTATTGTTTGTCGTCGTACTTCAAATCTAAGACGAAAACTTGTGGAGCATGTCCGGAAAGTTCATCTGCTAGGTGAAGTAGAAGGTATGTCTTTGTCATTTTGTAGTTCATTATAGTACAAATAAAATTACTTAGACTTGAAAATAAGTTTCGGGACAAATGGTAGTGTAATTGAAATATATTTACTTTGTTAAATAAAATATGTGATATTTTATCAGACCAAGAAGAGGAAGAAGGAGCGAGGGGGGACGTTGGTGGAAATGGCAAGTTGGGAAGGAATGCTCCAGACTCACTTCATCGTATGTATTGTCGATATTGCGAAGAGTATTTTGATAATATCCGGCATAGGGCAGACCATGAAAGGCATTGTAGTAATAGAAACAAGGGAACTACCCCTGAAATACCTGTAGCCAATATTTCAAACATTCTCAGCAGAAGTACTTTGCCAGCAGAAGAGAGAGCGGCACGTTTTGTCCGTAAGTTTATCTGTTTATGATTTCAAAACATAATTTCTTTGTCGAATTTTGTAAATTTAAAAAACAACAACTTATAGTAAAAAATTATTTACATAAAAATTTAAATCAACAATTTATACACTTTTAGGTGTTGACAGGAATGAATTTTCTTGTACAATTTGTAATATTCGGTCAACTGCCAGAGAGCGTGTTATAATGCACATCCGCAAAATTCATTTTGGTGATGACGACTTGCAGCAGAAAACTAAGGTAAGGAAATTATTATACTGATACTTATAGGGATGTGATATAGGTATGTATTTCAAACAGGCAAAAAGATTATCTATTAATTTTTTTTTACAAAAGGGGAGAAAGACTAGTGGAAGACCCAAGAGCAAAATTGACGCAACTTTCCGACCTACTGCTCCTAGTATTAGTCGCCCTACATTCCTCAGCAACAAGTTGAAGAGTACTTTTGGGATGAGACAAGGCTCAAGTCAAAATGATGCTTCTCTACGTTTGGCAGTCCGTAGAGAGCCTGGAAAGCCTGTGGGAAATCTCATGGTGAGACCACAACCACAAAGCACTAGGAGTAGTTCAGTTCGTGATAAGGATGAAAGGACTATAACGACGAGATCAAGAGACAGTATTAAAGTGACAAGATCTAGTTCAATTGATTCAAATAGTAGTACAGAAGCAATAAATGATGAGGAAGCTGAAAGTCAGACTCCGGTTCGAAACCTTGGGGATGCTACTCCTCAAAATATTGATGATGCACCCAAGAAGGAGCCCACATCGAGTGAAATAGAAGAAGCCAAAAACATGATAGGTGTGATATTCATCTTTTAATTTAATGCTACTTATGTCATAAATGTAGTGTATTCTATGTTGTTTTTTAAATATACGATTCAATTTTTTTTTAGTTCCTTGGAGTGTTGGTGGCAAATATTCCTTTTCAAAATGCAAGGAATGTAATATGCTCTTTACAAAATATGCAAATGCTGAAGCTCACGCTTTGGAGCAACATTGCAATAGAAATAAAGGAAGTACGGAAGTGCTAAAAGACACTAGTTCAACAAAAGTGAAAAATACTACCTTACCGAACACTGGAGAAAGTTCTCCTGAATTGACAAAGGATGATGATGACGACAATGATAAAGATGATGATAATGATGATGGCAATCATATGGATGATTTTGACAATTATAATAGTGGAGATGATAATGACCATGAAGTTCAATCTCCTTCATCATTGAAAACTAGTCTACCCGCCGCTGATGATGAAAAGCAGAAATCCAGACAACCCATTAGAAATCTCACTCCTTCGAGTCCAACTAAGACGCGACCATTCCATTGTGTTCCATGTGATAGAAGATTCATGTACAAGCATCACTTGACAGCTCACAAGAAAAAATGTAAGAAGGGAATTCGTGGGAACTCTGAAAAGGCCGTCACTGTTCAGTCTTTGGCTATGGATAGGAATAAAATTATTGAACAAGCTGAAAATGGTGTCTTGACTAAAGAACAGGAGGATGCAGCAGAGTTACAAATTGGTATGTCAATATACATTTAAATTATCTATTTAAATATTTAAAATTTATACGTAAATCATATTATGTGGCTATTTAAAAGAGGGGTTCAGAATGACTAATAGTAAAGATAATTTTAAAAAATGTCCCTTTGTTTCTATTTATTCTACAGAAACTTTATCACGTAAAGGAAAAATGAGTCGGAATCGATGCAGGATTTGCTCTATAGTAATTCGAGGACATGCTCCATGCCTTCGTCATGTGAGGATTCTGCATTATGGTGAAAAAGCAAATCAGTGTCCATTTTGTAAAGAACGATTTTCCTACAAGCAAACATTAGACACACATGCACTGACTTGTGACGGAACCTCAGGAAAGACTCCAGTCAAAAGTCAAGATAATTCCAAGATGGAGAAACAAGAACAATTAGTCGAGACCTTTCCTGGTTCTTCATCATCATCTAGTAAAAATAAATTGTATAGGTGTAAATTATGTGGGGATGAGATTGAAGATAAACCCTTTATCATGTATCATCTCGTTAGTGCTCATCGTAAGTTATTGTTATTTCTTATTTACCATACGAAATGTCTATTTTGATGGCAACATACACGTGAAATTTTGTTGTAATAAACATGTATGATTATTTTTTTTCAATTTAGATGAAGATTTGAAAACAATGGGAATGAAGACTAGCCTTGAGTTCATGGAGACGATGATTGATAGTGTGCAACCAGAGTCAAAGTCGAATGTGTCAGAATCAGTGGAGAGTTCAGAGAACAAAAAAGTTACAAGAACATCAACAGTAGCTAAAAAGCACCTCAAACTACCATCAAAAAGTACAACATCAAAGAAAGAGCCAGAATTAAGAAAAAGTCTGGATTCATTAAATCCTCACTCTCCATCTACAAGTTTGGGTGATGGTATTGATACAAATACCCCAAAGAAGAGAACGAGAACTGTCAGGGACAAGGGAGTAATGGATAGCCAAGTAGATTGGACTCCTATAAAAGTTTATAAAAACAGGAAAGAAGTATTACAAAATATATCAGAAAAGGGTTACTATTTGATGTCTGATGGTGAAATGGAAGTTCTATACCCATCGTACATTGTACTTGAGAGACTCAAGTTTCGGGGTTCTGTACCTCCAAATATATTAATTGCTGTCAAAAAACTTGTGGGTGAGTGTTACATACAGTATTTACATAAAATAAAATTAAAACTTATTATTTATTTGGAAACTAATCAATTTTATTAATTATTTGACTGACAGAGAAAAGAGGCAATAATGGATACCGATGTAAAAAATGTGGATCAAACTTTCAAACATATAATGGTTGTACGAAGCATATACGCAAAATTCATTATGGACATAAGAATTCTGTTTCTGCAGATAACTCAACAAGTACATTTATTATACAAAAAATTCTACTACATATTTACTTTGAATTATTAGAAATTTAGAAATATAAAATATCTGTTTTAGAAAACAGTTTCACTGAATTATTCATTTATTGTGACTTGTTTCAATGTTTTTAGCGTCCAAACCTCAAATGTCTTCATCCTCACAGCCGAATAAATCAAAGAACAAGAGGAGAAATTCAGACGTAGACAGAACGGAGAAGGTTGAAGAAAAAAAGATGGAACTTGTGGACTTGCTTGAAATTGTATTCAATAGAGCACCCAACTTTTCAGGAATTATCACAGATGAGGAAATTGCGATGGCTCATTCATTGATTCGTGAGTCTATTTATTTTATTTTGAAGCTAAAACACTAAAAGTAATATGTACATAGACTGGGACAGATTACGTTTAATATTTTTATTTAAATTATTAGACCATAATAAAATAAATATTTATTTTTTTTGTACAGAAAGTATGCGAAATTCGAAAAAATTTGCTTGTGCTGCTTGTGACGTGAATGATGAAGATTATGAGAGAATTTGTCGTCACGCTCGAGAAATTCATTTTGGACAAAATAATGAAGAGAAGAGAACTAACACGTCTAGTACAACAAAAGATATTAGTAAAGCTGGAACTAGTTCTTCAGAGAATCTTGGTGCAGGTATCAAAAAACCTAAAAAACGAAAGTCACGTACGTTTTTGTCATTAAAAAAGAAAAAGAAAGTAAAAAAGAATTATACAGGGGCACAAGAATCGACCAATGAGACTCTGGACAATTCTGACATGGAGAGAAATGAGGATGATAATAGTGTGTTCATAAGAAAGGAAAAAGGAGAGAGATGAAGAGAAAGACTTGAATGATGGCCTATAAATAATGATGAAGTACGTTCCTTAATTTTAATTATGTTCTTGTTATTGCTATTTTTGTTTTATGTGATTATTGACTGATTGTTTATTTGAATATACATTCAAAAAATTCGCACTAATGTTCTGCTATCACATAAATTTTCACTTTGTATCAATTTGGTCATTAGTAATGACTCATTACTAATGACTCGTTAGACTATTTGGTTGTAGTGGTCATGTTCATGTACAGCTACACATATTTATTAAATTGTAGGAGACAATATAATTTCATTTTTTCTTTCCCTTTTGGTTAACTTTATTGAAAAATATCATTTATTATAAGATGATCTGACTTGTATAATTTTTTTTGTGTCCAAGCTTTGTTTCTACTATATTAGTATATATTTATCAACGTGAGAGCAGACGGCTATACTGTATGGCATAAAGTTTATGCTCATCAAATGGGTAATAATGGAATTTTTTACACAGACTTTGATACTAAATAATGATTTATTATCAATGAAATAAGGTCCAATTATATTACTGATTAATTATCATACAATGTATTATTACTGTGCTGCCTTTGTAAGTTATAATATAAGGTTCTAAATGTAAAGACAATATTTTAAGATGAAAGTCAAGGCATAGTATTAATAGATTATATTCTACAAGATTTATAGAAGGAAATCGAAACTCTAGCAAAATGTAGTAAAAGTACTGCTAGCACTGTGTTGTAATAAATAATTAATTATCCAACTTATGTACTATATACTATGTAGTACATACATCACCTTCGATATTGCCTACGTACTGTAGCAATAAAAATGTTAAAAAAAGTAAAATAGTTTGTCTGTTTAATACACATATTTTGTATTATTTCTTGTATTTTATATACTGTGGTGGAGTGATTTAGCTGATAGCTCAGGGTAATTAAAAATTAAATGAAGACATCAATCGTTTGCTATACATGAGGCTTATCTCTACTGTATAAGTAAGTTATTTAATATACAAAGACAACGGTATTTTGAATTAATAAATGAGATTGATATAATGATTATCAATTATTGATATCGTCGATCAAAAACAATTTGATTTGTCATATTTTATTATTTTTCATTTAACTTGGCATATTAAACGATTTTTTTACTCTTTTTCTATGTTCAAATGCTCTAAGGGGGAAACTTTGTGGGAAATAGAATTTCGTACAGAAATTTACTTTCAGATTTCGTAATTTAAGTTTATTTCTTCATGAAAATGGATCAATTGATTATCCAAAGATTGACGTTCATTGAAAATCAAATTCATGAAATTAATAGTATACAAGATGAAGCAAAGAAATGGAGAATCATAGTTCGTAAGTGGATTTTTTTTAAATTATATTATTTCGTAACAAAAACAAAAATTTAGGTCAAGTAAACTATTTTGAAAATTAAATAATTTTGTTCTATTATTGTAATCCTAAGTAATGATTTTTTACTGTTAATAAAAAATTGTCTACTTTATTTGAAAGTATTTAACTAATGACCTTATTTTTTTTAGAACATTGGATACGAAGAACTTTTGGTAAGCGCAAAATAATCAAACTGTCAAAGTTTTTCATACTTATTTTTTTATGAGGATTTAGATAATTAGGATCAACATTTTTTATTATTTATGATATAAATGTGTGATGACGATTTAGATTTTGGCAAATTATTTTTTATTTAACTTGACGTTCATTCTCTCTTCTATTGACATTTTTTTACAGATTTTGATGTGGAGAAACAAATGGACAGTAATGATTTGGCTTTCTACTATGAACCTCCTTCTGTGGGTAGTTTAGTTGCTAAAAATATACATACAGTGCCTCAATTAGAACCCCTTTTAAGAAAACATCAACTAGAAATTGCAGACTATATCAAGAAAATAAATAGTAGTAGTAATCGTGCTCAAAATCAAGTGATACATTCGAATTCTATTCCTAGTAGAACAGTTTCATCACCAGCTCAACAACAACAATTTCAACTTCAAAAGAAGTCAAATTTAATTTCTCAGATTGGTAAAAATCATAGTTCTTTTATTCACACCGACTCTATACCACAGCAGCAATCTCAACAACAAAATCGTCAAAGAACTCAAAATTATGTTCAGAATCAACAAGTATTACATAAACAGAAACAACAAGAACGTGAACTTGCTTGGCTTCAACAAATTAGTCGTCCTGTACCGACAGGGCCTGGTCCTGGTGAACGAAATATTAGTCGGAAAGTTTCTTCTCATGATATTAGTATAGAAACAGCTGTCGGACCGACTAGATCTGTTCAATTACAACGATTACCTGTCACTATTGAAAAAATCAATGCCCCAGCTCCCAGTAAGTTACTTACCATTATCATTTATTTATGTAATATTTAATTTATGAAAATGAATCACGTTATGCTAAGCACATTATTTTGATTCAAATATAGTTTCCTTGTCGATGGTGGAAAGGGATTCTTTTGGAGCTTATAATCACCAGTCATCAGAAAGACGTATACCTGCCGCTACGCGAAATCCCAGTAGATATGCTGGAAATAGAAATCTTTTATCTACTTCGGCTCCTACATCGTCGGCTTCAAATTTTCAAGAATTAAGACGTAATGACTATACAGAAAAAAATTACACATGTCATATATTTTTAAACACAAATTAACAACTTTTCTCAGTAAAATAATTTGTTTTATTTATTATATTTTTTAAACTATGAAGATGAATTGGGTCGACCTGTTCCTGGTTCTGCATCACAGCAACAAAATGTGACGTCCAGTCAAAAACCATCCGTGCCTTTTGCTTACGAATGTCAAACATGTGGAATGAAGTAAAATATTCATTTACTTAGAAACACTAGCCAAAGCTGTTCACAGTGATTGTTACTTATTTTTGTTGTTGGTTTTTTTTACAGATTTCGTCTCAAATCTGCTGCACAGTTACATCTGGCAAAAGTACATTCAAAAAAACAAACTCCTCCGGCTTCTGATGTACACTCCGGCTTCAGTTGTTCAAAGTGCTTGAAAGTATTTCGTGAGTCAGTGCAATTACAAATTCATGAGGCCAATTGTCGACTTCCTAGTGCCATGGCCATCACGTCGGAAGTAGCCGATTCGGACAATTCTATACCAATTATTATGAGGTATGATACATTATGTGTGGACATGCATAAATTAAAATTATTTGTTGTCATTTTCAAATAAATTTATTTTGGTATTCAACTTCTCTCCTTGTATTTATATAGTGTTGCTGGTGGAGGAAAAAGATATGTTCGAAAAGAAAAGTCAAATGTACAATCTACTCCAATTTCTTTATCGTCAGTGTCCGTACCTTCTGGTCTATCCGTATCCATTGGGAGAACTGTTGCTGAAAGTGGGACGCGTGTAGTTTTAGATGAAATCACAATTTCAGATGACGTAAGCCAAGATAAATTCTTTCCGTTTTTACAAAACTTTTATTAAAATAAAATCTAATACGATTGTTTATTAGTTTACAATTCAATGCTAAATGTACCCACATTATGATTAACTGCTATGAACAGGAGGGAGATAGACAACAAATAGAAGATCAACCAAATGGCACCGTATCAATCTCGTCCTTGGTACCACCACCTCTACCAGCCCTTTTAATACGGGAACCAAGTCAACTGTCTCAACTGTCAGCTAATGAAACTATTGGTGAACCGTTGGAGCCACAACCACAAATGCAACAATCCAGAATTTCAACTGTTATTCATAACTACAATCCAGTTTCATCCTCTCCAGCCTCATCCTCTCCAGTCAAAAACTCTTTTATTCTAAGCTCAAAATTATCATCACTACTAACAGGGACAGGGGTCAAAGTTGGGGACAAACGACCCATGTCTTCTCCGTCTACATCTCCTGACAAGAGAAATCGTCCAAACCAAAATGTGTGTACTACTACTGTCATCAATCAAGACACAACAATAGAACAACTCCCTGATGAAGAGGTACAAGTTGTTGCGGAAGGCTATGAATATGACAGTCCTACAAATTCTACTCCCCCTCCCACTCACAATGTAATCTCAATCAATGATGAATTTCCCCATAAAAATAAAAGTTCCACTAATTCTGAATCTACTGGAGACAACAGTGAACAAGTTGAAAATATAGAAGAGCCTTCCTCACCTTCTATTCAAGTCGATGCAGCTATTGCAGAGGAAAATGCAAGGACAAATTCTGACGAAATTGAGTAACAAACATAATTATTTTGTAACTCAATTTTTTGAAAAAATAATACAAAATGTGCCACCATCATCAGTATAAAATGCACACACGATAGTATTGACATACGAGATTATAATGCATACACATGTGTGTATACGCAGTTTAGTACGAGCTATAATTTAATTTTAATTACTAATAGAGATGTAGTATAAGTACTTTTATGAATCTAACTTATTATGTCACATTAGTTTACAAAGATGGGACTTTTTTTTCTTTTGGAGACGGTCTCAATGAGCTAGAATCCTATAGTAACTTGAACAAAAGTAAATGATGAAAAAATGCACATTAAAATGTGTATAAAATTACAGTATTGAGTATCTGTGTACACACCCTTTACTCATTTTAAAAAAAGACAAATCATTATATTCAATACAAAAGACTTTTTTATGTAGTAAAGTCTAATGCACTTGTGCTATAGAATAAAAAACTTTTTGTAGATAATGTGGGATCACTTTTATATATAAATTAAAAATATGAATAAAACGACTGTTTAACAATAAATTGAAATGGTAGCCACTTTTCTGTTATTTTTTATTTTGGGATATAAATATTGGGAAAACAAAGAGCCAAATACACTAATAATATATTTTTGATTATATAAATGGTAAAAATGGCTCAAATTAAAATAGAACATTTTCAAGTTCATTGAATATTCTTTTTAGTATTTATAGTCTTTTTCAACAAAGTAAAGTTAGCTATATATTAGTAGAGGCTGTACAGTCTCCTTCAGTAGAAATATCAACATTCTTCTTTGAATTGTCCCAATTTCTCCTCCTCCGTTTTTTTCTGAGGGGAGGATCTGCACTAAGGTCTTTCTTGTCAGCATTTTCTTGTTGAACAATAATTTCATTTGTATCGAAAGCGTCCTTTGAAGCTGGACCCCAATATTTTGTTGGATTCACTTGATATCGAAGAGCCTTAGTTGCACGTGAAATGGGTTCAGCATCAGGATGAAGATCAGTCAAATTAATTTGAGGATGTGTCTCTTTCTTGTCCAAATTCTTGAGGAGTTTGAATCCTGGAGTACCCTCTTTTAATTTACCTCCATTTCCCTTATGATACCATTGTCGAAAAATTTCCCAAATTATTTCATTTGGTGCATCTGTTTTGAAGGTTGCAGGATCAGTATGACTGGAAGAAATTTTGTAACCAAGATGTAAGAATGCTGACCGGAAATTTTTTGATTTCATAGTGGAACATTTTAGGATGGATGATATTTCGGCAATGTTGTAGACTAGTGGATTCTCTAATTCTTCTTGTACTAGTTGCAAGAGACCCTAATCAAATTTAAATAATTGATTAAAATAAATAATGACACGAGAGTTACAGTTACAGCTTCATATTTATATTTAAATTCTCACCTGAATTCGTCTTCTTGTTCCTAGATACTCAAATTTATCACTGTTGATATTATTCTCCATGGTTGTCACAAAATCTTTGTTGTGCAACGGTCCTGTCCAAATGGGTCCGCCAATATGAAAAGAAGATTCACAAAATTCACAGCGATTACCAACTATAGGACCTTTGGCACAAGCAAATTGAGTTGTTCCTCTTCGAATCGCTAATGGCTGCAGATTATAACTACGACATCCTGTACACTGATAGATCATTGAAGTTTTCCTATTCCACAAAACAGACGACAAAATAAAGTTCATACATATTTTAAATTATTTAATTAATTGAAAAAATTTAAATGTGTTTTTTCAATTATAATTTTGTACACTTACATGGCAGTTTGTTTACACATAACAGGACTATGGACAACTCGGAAAAAAATTCGAACATAAAAGTCAATCTTCAGAGATAGAATGGGCTCAACACAAATTCCATTGCGGTTGGCAAAAGCCTGAACAGCATGAATTAGAATACGCAGGGCCTGTGAAAAAAAACAAGAGGAATTTGTAATATTGCAACTAACATTGCATCATATATCTTAATTAAAATTTGATTCTACATTTGTACTCACAAATTCTTGACAAGCCTTGGTTTTTATAGACATTGATCCATACTTGTAATAGCATGTTTCAGGTGTATTTCCTCCAGCGAGTACAGCCATATCTGTGGCAGTCACTAACAGCATCCCACCGTCTTGAACACACTATGTGTAAATTAAAATTATATGGTCGTTGAAATTAATTGTCATTTTACTCATGTCCAAATAATTAATTTGTAATTGATCATACCTGAATTCCACTCTCTAGAAATGGAATGGGGGATCCGTAAGGATCTAAATCAACCACAGTAAACTTATTCTTTTTACTGAGCATGAGTGACCTATGAGCGAAAAGAGAGGTGCAATTAACAATGCCAATTAATATGGTAAGTACAATTAAATGTCCACAATGATACTTTTTCCACAATGGACTTACGTTGCATCTTCACAGTTGGGTATAATTTTTTCTACATTATTGAATTTACAATTTTCTTTCAAACTCTCAACAGCTCGTTCAGAAAAGTCATTGGCCAAAATACTATCAACTCCATCAATTTCTTTGGCATATCTAATTGAACGAATTCCGGAAGCTGCCACTACAAATTTAACAATATTATTTTTAAAACTTTACATCCCAAAGTAGAATTAAATAATCATCATGTAAAGTTGAAGTTACTTACTTGCTTCCAAAATATTCACTTTTTGTCCCTCCTTCGTCTCCCGTTGAATAAATGATTGTATGCCCAAGATACTATGAACAAAAAGCATCATAATTTATTACATAAATCGTAGAAAAATACCTAGTCAAAGTTCTTTAAAATCTTACCTAATATCCCTATTAACTTCTTGGATTGGATTATAAAAAATCTTTTTAGACTTGTCCGTTAATATTGTCACTTTTCCTTCCGTTGCGGATCCAATACCGGGTTGTTGACTGTCCATAACTTTAACTCCCTCATCAACATTGACCTCCACCTCCATATTTGTACTTTGACTAAACAGTCGTGTCCAAGACTTTAATTTATCTCCTGAATATTTTTGACCGGTTATTAAACTACTTCTGGAGCACACAAAAAACTTGTTCATCTACTTATAGTATAGCTATATTTAAATCAATTTTTAATACAATTAACAATTTATAAAATTTCAAGTGTATCACTTTTAGGCTGTACACACACGTTCCAGGTCAAAATAATCAAAATAATGTTCGTTCCTTTTTTTGGTTTTATTTTGACATGCTTTCAGCCATTCAAAATAATGTGAACCCGCAAAAAAGCATTGAGTTTATCCTTGATTAAAATTAGAAAAAATAACTGAAAAACAAAAACCGTTACTTAATTATTTTCTCTTATTACTCCTTATTATAATTACACTGACGATTATGCAATGCACCTGCCTCTCATTAAATTAAATTGATGTTACTGGTCACTGACCACAGGTCAGCACCAAGAAAAGAAGAGAAAAAAAAACACTTTTTTGATTATGCAACATTGATGCAAGATGCATTTTTAATGTTTCTAAACTTGTGGTCATAAATGTAATGTACATATAAATGAACACAAACTTTAACTGTGGTCAAGAAATTATACTATAATTAATTTTAACCAGATCTCTGTTGAAAAAGGTGTACTTATGCAGTCAGAACTAAAGCGATGAGTTTGACACGCCTAGTCCTTAGACCTATATAATTATTTTCTAAGACCTCGGCAAGTTCCAAGCCTGCAAAGACGGTGCAGGCTTAACTATTGCTAGAGGGGTCAAAATACATTTTTTATGAATAATTGGGATAAATTTTTATGATGATAATTTTTGTAGGCGACAAACATAGCTAGAGTTCTAGCTAAAATGGCAAGAAATGTAAAATTAAAAGTAAAAGCAATTCAATTAAAAGTTTAAGAGACTTTTGGGGACTGTAGGGTGCTGAAGATAAAGTTGGCATGGTGCTGAACTTGTGAGTACAAAATTTATGAATTGTGTATACCACATACATGAGAACATGATAAAGCTCCTCGCGTCACTTCCGACGGTGGGACAGAATATATGAAAGGTAAAATTGTTGGCTGTAGGTTTCAGTCATTCTTTGTCCTCCTTTGAGAGATTGTGCGTGCTCTCTCACCTCCGTCATCTTCTTGAGAAAACAAGCACACCTTTGTGGTGAGTCTCTCTCTCATCGTCAGCATTAGGAGAGAGAGTCTCACGTATCCCAACCACATCTTCCCATCTTTTTCTAGTCAACTTCCAAATCATTCTCTACTTACCATCAATTTTCTGTGTCCTCACCTTTTTGTGAATCCCAACAAGTGAATTCCACACCTGCAAAACCAAGAAAAAATTGACAAGTGACAAATTCAATTTTGGAATTTTAAATTTCTATATATAAAAAGTGACATACTGAAGATAGACAAGATTTCAAGATGATGATTAAAAATTTAGTCTACGGATTGGTCATGTCCGCTCTTCACGGATATAATTTTGCAGTCTATGTTTTCTACAGAACGCTTGGTCAGTTAGTGTCACTTAAGAGATTTACCCGGAAGCGGTTCAGGTATATATCTATCTGTATTTAATATAGCTGTTTACTGTGTCATAAAATAAGGAAATTATTAGACGTATATGAAAATTATTAGGAGAGGCAAATTGAGAAGAAAATAAAGGGCAATTTGTGCTTTCCCAACTCTTTCTCATTTTGTACTAAAGTCACGCTCGAGCAATTTGCAATTAAGCATTTATCCGTCACTGGACATTTCCTTCAGATTCTTTTTTTTTGTGAACTCTAACCCTTTGTTGAGCTTTGAACAATGTCATAAGGGCACAAATGACATTTTTTTCCAGTGTGACTGGGCCTAGATTGGACCCCTTTAACTGTTGACTAGTTGACCCTTGGTGGTCATAAAATGAAATGATAGGGTTTCTCTTCACTGGGAGCCCTCAGATGGATCTTCATATTTTTGAGATGATTGGATCTCTTTTGAATGAGTCTTGAGGTGCCTTTGTAGCTCTAAGTTTGCCTTTACAAGAGTACGGACGACAGAATTTTTTTTGTCAGAATCAGAGAAAATGGATTTGCGGGGAAAGTTCTCAATTTGCTCTTTAATGTAGAGTCTACATTGTAGAGGCCTCACCGATTTTTTATAATTTTTTATAATTAAAACGGTCCATAATTTTTTTTAAAGGGCGAGTGACATATTAGTAAATCCTCCCGAAGAAAAGAGACGAGCATGGGATGTCAGAGTTTTCAATGAAAATTGGTATGCCTACATCGCCAGTTACAGGACAATGGGACTTGGGGAGAGTTACATGAATGGTTGGTGGGATGTTGAAAGGTGAGCACCCATTAATAAACAGTTTTAATTATAAGCAGTTATTAACAATAAATTTATTTTTATTAAATCAAAATTATCACTCACAATAGAAAAACACTTTCTTAATTTAATCTAATTATAATCTTCTATTGACAGTGTTGAGGAACTGTTTTACCGAATATTTCGTAATAATCTTCATCATCAATTCTTCAACCGGTAAATTTTAATTATATTCAACATCCATCAAAGTGAATCTTAACGCACCATAACGGTATTTTTAAATATAGTACAAGTTAATATTTAAATCCACTAAATTTTTTTAGATATTATCAACTCATGGACTATCTTCAATTTCAATTATTCAATCTTCAAACTGAAGTCCGAAGTTGGGAAGTTGGAGAGAAACATTATGATCAAGGTAAAGTAACAACAATAATAAATAAAATAAAAATGTCATATATAAAAGGTCATTGTCACCAAATAATTACATAAGACATTTAAACATTTAAGAAAATGAGGAAATACCTAACCTAGTGACACTAGGCTAGTGTTGATTATTTAATTGTAATTTTAAAAAATATGATTACAAAATCGGTACTAATAATCAGTTAACATAAGAAAAAAAGCATTGGTCATAATCATAAAATTTGTCCAAAAAAAATAATATAAATAATTGATATGTGTGTAGTCACATTGTGTACAAATTAGAAAGTGAAAGAAATGAGAAGAGGTCAAAAAAGGTTGATAGATAAAAAGTATACATAATGTGTTGTGTTAAATATGTGGTCACACAAATGAGTCAAAAAAATTATAAGGTAGAAACGATTACGCAGTGGTCACTTTTTTTTGAGGTTTCTCCTTTACAAACTAACCATCATTATGTTGATACTTTAACTTCATCATCTTCTTAATCTCAATTTACTTCATTTGGGTTATATTCTCGACAAATTCTCCTTCATAATGAATTTGAATTTACATAAGTAGACGATGCAGTTTTTTTTTCATTTCATTTAAATATTAGTATTTGCAACTTTGATTGTTGTTTTTGTAATAAGTACAAGTCCCTTTAATTGTTGAGTCTTTTTTATTGATCAATCTCAAATCTGAAACTCTGTACGTTGGTTGATCAATCTTTTTCATTTTTTTGGGAATTTTTTTTTTTGCTTGTGACCCTCTCGAAATTATGATGCGGCATTGACATCGGACATATTTAGAGCTGAGGGTCTTAATTTGCATAAAAATGATGAACTGAATAAATGATGAAAGAGGAGGAGGAACCCCCATTTAATTTCATGTTTAACAAGAAAAGAATTTATAATAATTATTTAGTTGAGTATGCCCACAAAAAAATTAAGGGGAGGGGTTGGGACTTGAGATTTAAAGTTACGGGCACATGCCATAAGGAATATATATTACAAAAAAAAATTGGGGGATTTGTTGAGTATCAGAAAAAAATGATAAGATGATAGGTCAATATTTTTCATCATCCCTAATTTGTAATTCCTCTTTGCTCATGATTACATTATACAGGTAAGTACACGTAGACAAAACCACCTTTTGTTAAAACTATTAAAACCAAAAGACTCCCAATAAGTGAAGTAGTACGCACTTTTTGGCACAATTGTCTGTAGTACATATGAAAATTTATTAAAACTTGTAGGTACACCTTTTTCTCATGCTTAGGGCAATGTCGTCCATTCCATTCAGCATATTTTAGTAGTTCACGTCCATTTTAATTTAATTTATATTAGTCAAAATATTAATTTACGTTTATCAGAAAGTGAGTTCAATTTTCTTTCTCTCTCATGTAAAATTTCCAGTACAAAACTAGTTTAAAATTCTTTTGATCTTGATAATCATAATCATAAATTATTACAAAAGAATTTCTTGTAATGTACACAGTTGACAGTGTGAAATTTTTTTCAAAGACAATTGTTAAATAGTCCTGTCAAATTAAATATTTTAAGTAAAATTGTAGCTTAAATGATGGACATTTTGGCAATAAAATCAGTCTGTCTGTGTAAAGCTTAGAAAATGATGATTTTTTACTAGTGAAAATTGGTGAAAATGGCCAAGACAGACTGACTAAAAATTTGAGTCTAAAATAGATTACAGAAATGTGTTGAGTGTCACGGCGTTAGTTTTTCAAAGTCATGTTAAAAGTCAGATGATGATGAACTCTACACATTACATGGTTAGTGATATGCATATAACATTAAATTTCTTTTGTGGCTTGTACAAAATGAATTAAGTTACTCATTCATAGTGCGTAAACTGCATCTTTGACCAGTGAACTAACGTTAAAAAATGTAATCTTAATCTTTTGTCATAATCTTTATGTGCCAATATATCAAAAACATTTAGCCCGAGGTCTCATCACTATTTTCATCTCCTTTTTACAATTAAAAAACTTTATTTCCTCTTTAAAATCAGTTATGTTGTAAAAAACCCCATCTGCGTCATCAACAAGTTTACCTCAAAGTTCAAACAGTTTTAATTGATGAGCGAAGAATTTTACTCTTTTTTCTTTAAATTTTCAAGCCTCAAAAAAATTATATTATGAGTAGAGTTTAATTAAGTCTAAATGTACAATATTTCATTTTAATTAAAATACAAAAAAGGAGATTTTTTATACTAATATTGGTAAAACAAAAAAAAATTAGTGTTGGGCCACATTGTCCCCACACCTGTGCCCTACATGAGATGAAGCGCAGAGATCAAGTCCCATTGGATTGGAAAGGACTCGTTATAAATGTGAAATGATCTAAAATAAGTAGCTCCATCACATTCACATGTTTCAATGTCAATTGTAAAATAGTAGACAGGATTATTTTTAAACTTGTTATATCAAATATTATTAACACACAATTCAAAGTCAATTGAGTTGAGTACTTTGGAACGTCACAAGCATAAAATAATCCATGGAAATCGTCTCTTTATGAGTAAAAGACTCACACAGTTGACCTGTCTAACTCGTTCTTGGTTTGTTGAGAATTTTTGTGTGTGTTCAATGATCAAGAAAATGATGATGGTGTGTATCTTTACTCAATTCTACTTCCACTCATCCCTTGCAGCTTAAATTGCAAAGGTGTAGAATTTTTACTATAGTTCCTGATGCCTCCTTTTTGACTTGAAGCATATCCCTAACAAGTTTGTAAAGTATACAATGTTTCATTTGTGTATCTTATTGAGATACAGTCTTAAAATCCCGTTAGACACAATACACAAAACAGATAGTCTCCCTCCAATGTCCTTGATCTTCTCTAGACATTCCTTTTATCTCTTTCTCTAGTTTATGCACATAACACCTACATAAAATAATTCAGCCCAATTTATGGTTTTCTTTTTATGAGCCGTTTGATAAATTTATACATGATTAAACCAGGTCACTTTATAACAAAATGTTGGTAATATTAATTACCATTTTTCTTTTTTTAATGTGTCCTCTTGTCTTTAGGTAATTCTTTATTTGCTGCCATGTTGGACCCCACCATGAATTACAGTTGTGGGTACTGGAAGAATGCTAAGGAAGGTGATTTGCATCAAGCTCAACTGGATAAAATGGACTTGATTGCCCGGAAATTAAAATTAGAGCCTGGAATGCGGTAATTTATATTTAATTAAATGTCAATTTTAATTTTATTATCATTTTTTTAATCAGTTTTTTCTCTCTTTTATAGAGTCCTGGATATTGGGTGTGGTTGGGGTGGACTTTGCAAATATTTGGTACTAAATATTAATTACAATATAAAATAATTTAATTAAGTAAATTAAATATTTTATTAACATTTTTTTTCTTGATTTAATATCAACAGGCAGAAAATTACAGCGTGAGTTGTGTTGGAATCACAATTTCAGTCGAGGGAGCCAAAATGGCTCAAGAAAAATGTAAAAATTTGAAGACTGAATTTAGAGTGACAGATTATCGTGATCTTGATGAGAAATTTGATCGCATCGTCAGTGTAGGAATGTTTGAGCATGTTGGACATCAAAATTATAGAACATTTTTTGAAGTGGCTAATCGTTGTTTAAATGATGATGGACTTTTACTACTTCACACAATTGGAATGAATCATCCAAACACACCTTTAATTGAACCCTGGTTTAATAAATATATTTTCCCGAATGGAATCCTTCCTTATCATTTTCAACTTGCCAAACAAAGCTATGGACTTTTTGTTCTTGAAGACTGGCAAAATATTGGACATCATTATTATAAAACTTTAATGGCTTGGCTAGATAATTTTAATGAACATTGGCCTACTCTTCGTGAGAATTATATGGAACCAGAGAAATTTTATCGAATGTGGACTTACTATTTACAAGTCTCAGCTGCTGGTTTCCGCTCAAGACGATATCAATGTTGGCAAGTTGTCATGTCCAAACAAGGAATTTTGGGTGGGTATGATTCTCCAAGATAGTCAACAATTAGCCAGTCTTTTTTAAAATAATATTTAAACATATCATCAATAATCAAATCTAAATATTCTAAAAAAATTATTAATTGTAAAAAATTTTTACTAAAAACTTTCTTTCTATTTAATTCTACGACTTGGACATTTTTCAATTTAAGGTGACTATTTTTATGGGACAAAATGTAGACAAAATGAAGGGAAGTTTAATT
Organism: Arrhopalites spinosus; assembly: GCA_034700945.1. NCBI lineage: Eukaryota > Metazoa > Arthropoda > Collembola > Symphypleona > Arrhopalitidae > Arrhopalites > Arrhopalites spinosus. The sequence continues at coordinate 18,967 of JAQIVZ010001040.1, read as the reverse complement.
TTTTAAAATTAAATGTTTATTTTTAGTATCATTTTTAAATGTACAAAAAAGGAAACAACGTTCCAGGGAGAGAAAATTACATTTCTCGTAAATGTCTTTTTGTATTAATTAATTCTTTATCTCTGTGTACATAAAATGTGCTTGATTTTTTATTGAAATATGAAAATTCCTATTTGTTATTTAATTTAAAAAACAATAATTAATTAATTATTTATTATTGTTCCTATTTTTCTACCTACACATGATTTATACTGTGTCATCTATTTAATAAATATTTTAACTAACAAGATTTTTCTATTTTTTTGTACAGTCTTCCATCCTCTAAGTAAATTAAATTAAATTTAACTAAGGATGAGTTAAAAAAAAGGTTGAATATTATTTATGAAAAAAACTTTACTTGTTAAGTCTATAATAAATGTAGTTAATCTCGTTTATTTTTTTTCATGTCGAAAATGTCGAAATATGATATGTTAACTGTATTATACTATTTATTATTGTAAATAATACTAAATAAGTACACCCGACAAGTTTTGAACTGGTTTCAATAACTTTGCTTATGTAAGTATTTAATAATGAATTTTATTAGAGCTCAAAGAATGTGAATGTCGAAAAAAATGATGAAGATGAATGCAATTTTATAATTTAAAATGAAGAATGTCTGTTGATATTTTTTTAGTTTAAATCGAGAAAGAAAAAAGATCAAAATAATTATTGTGATGAATATAATTGATAAAATAAAGAAAAATACATTACCTATATTTTAAATTACAAATTAAGTACAAAAGTACATAAACTTTTATTATTTGCATTAATTTACAAGTTTAATATTTATTTTTCTCAAAATATTGACTTTTTTAATTTACAATACTAATACATTTAAATATTCTTGCTTCTTGTTCTTGTGAGGTCCAAATGTGGGAACGTTCAACACATTGTAAGTTTGACAATACACTTAAAGAAGAAGAAAAAAACTTGATCAGTTTAACAAGTTCATGTGCATAATAATAATTAAATGATGAAAAAAGAGAGAATAATTAATTACACTCTAAAATTTACACATTTTTGGCAACCCAATGAGTGTTTAAGTAGTCGCATGAGAACATCAACTTTAGTCGAAAGTGAGGATTGTTAATATTTAAAAAAAAAGTTGTAGTTAATTAAGAAAGGAACGCATGTGAAATTTTAGCGTTTTTGCACAGGCATGTAAAATGTACATGCATGAATACATAATTTTATGCAAATTGATTATTTGTTGAGACTCCTCCATTTTATGTACAAATGTAAATTGTATCTGTACAATTTACATTGTAACAATACATACACCCGACACGTACACCCATTTTTTTGTGTGATGAAGTTGACTCATTTTATGAAGTGACGATGAGAGAGATCTTTTATTTTTTAAATTTCTCAATCTGTTCACAATCTGTAGTCTTTACATTTTACAACTTTATAATTTTCACCTCATTAGAATTTATGAGTCCATTTTAATTGACAAGTTAAGTCACTTGAGGTTAAGTCCCATTCCCCCTCTTCCCAATGAATTACAAGTTACAATTATTTCAGTTTACGACTATACGTGGACACACTTTCGGCTTCCTTGTTCCACAACAATGACATAATTTAATTGTTGTAAAAAGTATTTGGAAATTAAATATGTATTAAATTACTCACTTGACAAAAGCCTATTTGTCTACAATGATCATTGACGATTAATTATTATCGTCAAATTGAAATTACTTTGTCGCATTAAAAAATTAGTTGATAAACTTTAGATTTTTGCTCTACATGAAATAAACTTGACAAGTTTTACATGATAAATATTTTATGAGGAGATGAAACCAAAAAAAATTGTGCATCGACTTGGATATACTTGATATGGAGAAGGGGATGGTGAATAAAAGATGACAACGGCCGTTCTTTTTTATTCATCTCACACACACCTGAAGAGATTTATTGCCAATTCTCTTGTCTCTTGTCCTTTCCTTTGTAGTTTACAGTTCTCTATTGTTATAATTGTTCCTATTTTTTTAAACTCATTTTTTTGTAATGCAATCTTGTTACATTGCTTATTAAATGTGTTCAAGTTTGTGAGGATTTTTATATGTAAATTTACACTTTGTTGTAATTTATCTTTTTTTTTCTCTGCCTTCCGTTTTGACTTTTTTGAGGCCTGTGATCTCTTCATCTCACCTCAATAAGTCTTTGAAGTTTCAAATTGATAAATTAATCTTGAAAATATTTTGTATATTGTTAAACATTAATTAAATTGAGTTTAGTTGATGGCACTAATTTTATTATGCATGTCTTGCTAGTTTACACTCATTAAGTTTTCACTAGAGATAAATACAGAAGAAGGGAGTTGATTTTTGAAAATAAATCATTTTTAGTTTATTATCTCAATTAAACTTACAAGTCCATTAACAGTTTTGCAAAACAAGTTGTATCATTTTAAAAGCTCATTTAAAGTTGGTCATTTTTTTGTCATACGTACTTTCTACAAATTAAGTAAGACAATTTTGATTATTGTTAACACACACAAATGTAATAAAAAAATATGTAAATGATTAATTTTAACCACACGAAAAAAAAGTTGAGGAAAAGATCAAAAGTCATGAAGAAATGATTACGATTGTGTCTCAATTAAATTAAAAGACCAACTGACACGTATAATAAAATTATGCAATTCTACTTTATGATGACAAGAACGTGGTTTGTCACTTTTGAGTTTTGGTAAAGGTCAATTCATGTCACGTAATTATAGTCAATGTCTCTAAGTAAATTATTGTGATTATTTGATGAAAATGAAGTTGATGGCAAGTTTATGGATGATAATGAGACATGTGCGTGTCGTGAGAGTCTTGTTGAGTTGAATCTGTCAAAATGATTAAAATTATTGAGATCAAACCAATAAAAAATGAAATTTAATTCTCAGTCAAGTTTACAAAATTGTCATTGTCTCATTTATTTACGAAGTAGAAATTGAAAACCGCAATGTGAACCAAATTGATGACAATTGGGTCTAAATTGGGTCCTCACTCCTCATTATCCAAATTGATCATTCATGTAATTTTTACGCATCAATGCAAAAAAAGAATAGAATAGAGTTTATTATATTTATAATCCCATTAAAATTTATGTCCAGAAACGAGTTCATTGACCTTCAAATACTTTCACTGGTCAAAATTTTGTCCTTTTGTGCCCACTCACCTCCTTTTTTTAGCTGTAAGTAGCATGTACCGTTTGTCTCGTAAAAGTATTAAAAGAAATAACAGTTAGAAATATTGATAATCTTTTGTCCTTTCACTAAATTTACCTGTAATTTATTTTTAAAGGTAAGTCTAAAAATTCTGATTCTGAACACGTGTGGTTTTATTTTGTCAATTGAGAAAAGACAAAAATATTTAATTTGAAATATTGGCTAAATTTGTACAGTAAATAATACAAATTTTAGAAATCTGTTAAAATTACCCAATTCAAAATAAATATTAAATTAATTTACTCAAACAAACAAGGAAAAAATAATTACAAGTTAAATGAGGCACACCTCAAAGGTTAAAACAAGGCTGACAAAAAGGAGAAGATGATGATGACACAAAAGATTAAATTTGACACATAAATAAATACAAAAATATAAATACTTGCCATTTTAACTCTCACTTTCACTCTCTCTCTCAACACAATTTATATTTAACTAATATCACCATTAATTTTTCCATGATTTTAAATGGTTAGCGTTACTTTATGATGCGCTGGGATGGAATGAGGACAGAGAATAAATTTAGAAAAGGAATAAATAAAAAGACAAAATATTATTTATTTTCTCATTTAAATGTTAATTGTTTATTATCAGTATTTAGCATTATATTTTTGTGACTTATTACTAATTTTATGGTCATTGACCACTTCTCCGTTACGTCTTACGATTAGCACAAATCTCTTTTTTACAGGGTGTCCCATAACTAAAAATGGAAATATTTGGTAATTGTAAAAAAAAAATAAATCCCTTCATTTTTTTCTGATACTTCCTTGTAATTTTATTAAATTACAATTAAATTCCATTATGTGGAGAAACTTTCACCTCGTCTATTTTTGGTGAGAGATTAATGTTGAATTGAGGACCCTGTCCATTTAAATTCCTCGTTGGACTCACGTGTAAAAAAAAGGCTTGCCATTTATCATTGGAGAACAGATTTCGAGTTAAGTCTTCGTGTGTCCTTTTTATTAAATTTGACACAAGAAAGAGAAACTCGGAATTAACAACAAAGGACGAGGAAAAGGGGAAAGGATTGCTAATTTATTGACTTGACATTTATGTACACACACAGCACATCCACATGGGCCTGTGTTTTTTATTTTGTATCTTCTAAAAATAGCAACAATGAAATTAATCTTTGAGGAGCTGCTTTCTATTTAAACTTTTCATTTTCTTTATTGATTCACCAGGCTCTGTCAGTTTTTTTGCCTTGGGCAAAGATGCAAAAATAGACAATGGGCCATTCCTTGCACCATACGGTGATCAAATGTAAAAGTGCTTGTCATCTTTTTTCAACTGACGACTTCACAACAAGAAATTTGGGTTATTTTTTATATTTTCTTCTTTGGCTTGTGGGTGAACGTGATCAAGTCTTTGGGAAGTATATGAGAATTTGTAAAGATTTTTTTTAGATTGAAGCTCATTTCGTAAATTATGAGAATATAATTTTTTTATTCGACTCTTTTATTAAAGGAATAATCACAATTAAAATGATTTATAAATAAATTATACTTATTTTAAGCATTTTTGAAGAGAAATGACTTTTTTGATGTCTTGAAAAATTAGAATCACTTCGACGCCGCTCAGATAAATTTGCGTGTATGCAAAAGCTAAAATCTAGCTACGCCGTGGCCAGTGATTTAAGCTTAGAAATTGTAAAAAAAATTGAAAAACTTGTCATTGTTTATTGTGTCAACAGTGAACATATTTTAACAGTGCAAAAAAAATACATTTTTTGCGGGAAAATTAAAACTCTACAGTAGATAAAAAAATTAATTAATTTTATCTCTGTTCACTGTTATGTCCTAACATGACATTGTTAACTACAATGAATAACAATTTAGAAATTGACTTGCACTGAAATGATTCAATTTTCAAAGATTTTTTTTATGTCACACTAGAAAAACCTTTGACAATGTTAAAATTTCTTATCTCTCAACATTTTAGAAAGTGACAAAGATAAATTTAATTATTTTTACGTAACATCATTTTCAAAAAAAACCCAACAAATTCAGACATAATTTAAATTAAAATAACAACAAATTAATTGACTGAATTAACCATGTATTGTAAAAATCGCTTTAACGATCTGAACTCTTGGGAGTTCAAATTCACAAAACTCGTGCCTCGTGTCAAGGTTCTTGTTTGTTCTTCAAAGTCAAAAAGGTAATTGGGATCTGATCTATTCTCTCTCTCTGTGTCTGTGTATTTTATTCCAGTCCAGTCCATATACTTAATATTTATATTTATGATATGTTCACCCTTACAAAAATTCTTACTTCTTTATTGTAGCAAAAAACTCACTTTCGTTACAATTTTTTATAGATCTTGATATTAATAAATATTACTTGACCCCCTCCTTCCCTATTTTTTATTTCGTCTCCTTCCCTTCTTCCGTTCTTCCTCCTGTGGCTCATATGTCCGTATCACTAACCGCTTCGCAAGGCATGACCAGGATAATTACGTCAGAATTAAACACCAAAATTAAAAAGTTTCCTCAAGTGTGACCCCACGAAAGGAGAAGACGGGCTTTTTCTATCAACGAGAGCCAGAAAACTTTGATTTTCTTTGCTGATTAAGTAAGCCTCAAACCTCTTTTCAGTTTCCAGTCCAGTGCTGGTTGTTGGACTCTTGCAAAAATAAGATGATGCAAAAAATAAATGGTCTTGTGTATAAATATTTGTACAGAGGTTATAATGCACCTTTGTATGTATATCATTAAAGAAGAATTTCATACGTTACATTTTTTTAAAATCTTTAATCGTTTTAATCATTTCCACATGGAAATCCGTCCGCCTCAACTGGGCTCAACTCCTTTTTGTTTCCTTTTCACTTTTCATTGAAATTTCATCTGATACGCAAACAAGGAGGGGAGAAAAGATTTAGTGAAAAATGTGAAAGAAGTTTTTTTTTAATTTTTGATTCTATAGGATTTCAATGGACGATGCGTAGACAGGAAGCAAAGACACTATGCCCGGATTGTAAAATAAAAGAGACAATTAAATTGTGCATCGAAGCCAGCATTTAAAGTATAAAATGGCCTACTCTGCCCGTACTATTTTAGTTGTGGCTGTGCCAGCCACAGTGTACTGTGGTTGTTTAAAAAATTTGAAATTTTGACAAACGACTTGTCAATTGACATGCAAGTTTTATGCAAGCGGGTCCACTGTCCCCTCTGGCTTTTTTGGTTCTCTTTCCATTGACTGAACATTGATAAAAACTTGTTGGGCATTTTGTGTGTGTAGACTGTCTACAGTGTCCACTGTCTACTGTAGAGATTTTCATCTTCTTTTGGCTTGGAGTGAGACCCAAAGTGTTTTTAATGTTTTTTTGACAATGATACTAAACATGACTACAGACACATTGTTGAGCTCCCCATTATATTTAAATTATCACCCTTCATGTAGGTAATTGCAAATGTTTAGATAGTTGATGATTAAAAGAAGAAGTAGAGGCCATAGTGCAAAAGACTCATTATTTATTATTTATTTTATTTTAAAATCATTAAAGCCTTCATTTTCTTCCTCTTTTCATCCATTTTTTATGATAAAAACAAACACATAACAATCCATTTTTTTTCTTGGCTTGTTTTAGTTGTTGTTTTAAGTTAAAACTTTTAACACAGAAATGATTCTAATGAATCCTTTTTAATTGTTTATTACCTCATTTAATTTAATTAACTGTACTCGTACTCCAACAAATTATAAACATGTTGGCAAAAAAATGTTTATGATTTTATGACAAGTGTGGCTAAATTGTTATTTTCATGTTGAAGTTGCTCATTTAATTAATTAATATTACACATTAGAGAAATCAACATGAATAATCATCCTTCATCAACATAATCTTTTTCCAAGTGATATTTGTATAATGATGCTAAGCCACTGTAGATGATAAACAAAGAAAAAATTATTTTAATTATAATTAAATAATTATATCAAGTTTAAATCATGTCATGATTAGTACTTTCATTAAAACTTGATTACAAAACTTGTCTTTATTGTCAGTTATTGACTGAAATGATCATAAAAAAGATGGAAAATGACAAGTGATAAAAAGTTTTATTACATTGATTATTGACAATTTACAAAATGTTCATCGACAAAAGTTACATGAAATATTTGACAACTTTACATCAAATCAAATACAATTAAAAAGTTGAACATGAGTCAACTCTTTGATATTATTAAATTACACAATTTTTTTGAAAATAAATTTCTTTAAATGACTTTTAAAAAATAATGGGCATTTTTGACATAAAACAAGATATTATGTATCACTGATGACATTAACCAGTAGTCACCCATTTTTTCAAAAAAAAGGTGAACCAACCATGAAATAAAAACTTGTTTGTACATGATTTATTATTATTTCTTGTGATATTTATTTCTTGACGAGAGACTTGTATTTAAGGTCTGCTCTCAATTTATTTTATGATTCTCCACATAAACAATGTCTCAATTCTTTTTTGACATTTTTGACACTTGATATTTTATTTTTATAAAAATTATTTCATCAAAAATATATTAAATATTTTTAAAATTGGTACTGGTTAATTTCCACTAAAGCTAAAGCTACAAATTTTATACCACAAACCCCCTCCCCTCCCCTCTCCTCGTCTCTCTTTTTGGTCACAGAGAACGTACCTGAGAAAAATGATAATTTAGGGATGAGAAAAGAATCATGAAAATGTTAATTATTAACTTTTACTAACTCGTTTTCATTAGGATAAAAGTGTGGGATGGGAAAAAGTTGAAATTTTTCCTTCAAAATTCTTCATCTGGTCACTTTTTCCTCATAATCAACCCTAAATAAGACCACATGAGAGAGCATGAGACACATAATTTGATTTTTATGAGACAATGGCGGAAATTGGAGCTTATAATTTTCAAAAATTTTGACAAGTCAGAAAAAAAATTAAAAGTTAACCTAGATATTGGTTTTGGCCCCCATTGGAGATAAGATTTAATTTTTTTTATCTGTTCAATTATCTCTTATATTCTAGAAGACGCTCCTCCCAGGTGTATCACAAGATGAATTAAATTAGTGTGGGGATTAAAATGGCTGATATCCATATCCTTTTATTGGTGGATTAGAGTCATTTTGTGTGTGTGAAATATTGAGGAAAATTAGAAGGTATAAAAAAACTGGGATGAGTAAGTTCAGTGAGGGATAAACAAGATTTGGCCCCTCATAAAATACAAAAAATTCTCTTTATTGATACCATACGAAAAAGAAGAGAGACTTCAATCAAAGAATTTTTTAGTTAAAATAATTCCTGTCACAATCCTGTCTCACGAGCTAACATCAAACATGGCTCACAAGGCTAAAAAGAAGTTGCAACTTGAGGGGATTCTCATCCCTCGAAGCAGCAGCGACGACTGATAAAATAAAATAATCTAAGAGTGTACAATTTTAATGGAGATTGAATATTTATGCAAGATTTTTGTCTCAACAAAATGACACTAAATTTAAATATGTTTAAGTTGTATTATGTGGTTGGTTGACATACAAGAAAAAAAAAGGTTGAGAATAAAAAGAAACAAGTCTATTAAACTTTGTAACAAGAAAATTGTTATATGTATTTGAGACTCAATTTCCTTTACTTTCACTTATAAAAACTTTTCATTTCTTTTTGTATCAAAAAATTGAGACACGACAAGAAATAATTTTTTTTTGTAAAATATTAAAATTAAATGATCCAATTTTTCAATTATTTTTATTTCAAAATTCAAATATTTACCTAGTACAAAAATTGTAATAATTTGTAATGTTATTTGTTGTGTACAAATACTAAATGAAATGATGATTATTTAAATAAGCCAATTAAATTGTTTTAAACTAATAGTTTTAGAATACTATGGACTTGTTTACTTATCTGTTTATTGTTCAATTTTATTAAGGGAAAGAGACAACAATTACGAGAAAGGGAGAGAGAAAAAATTAGTTTTCGGTTTTGAGCAACATACGAGTACAACAACAAAACATGGTTAATTAAACTCAACGTCAATTAAATAACTTTACTCACGCACACTGCTGTCAACAGTACAGTATGTACTTATGCATCTTTGGTACAGATTTTATGTAGAACATGTCTCCAAAAAAAAGTTTCTTTGTAATTTACAATAATTTATTATAATTTAACTCACATTATCCAATTTTGTCTCTTATTTGCTTTTGCATGAATTACAACTCCATTACAAAATTTGTTTTTTTTAAAAAAAAAAGTCCCTTGACCTAACAAATTATTCTACATTTTATGGTGTCACTCATCATTTAATATTTATCAAAATTATAAAAATTTAGAATCTTGTAAGAACGACATAACACCCTCTATTGCTATTGTCTAGGTTTAGACAAAAAATTGACAAGAATCAGCGAGTGGCGTCCAAGTTGAGCATAAATAAAAATTAAATAAAAATTTCATCCAATCCAGAGACTAGGTCTAATTAGTCTAAACTTGCATTCCAACATAAATAGTTAATTTATGACGACACGTAATATTTTTAATTACATAAAAGCAGATGATTCTCTTCATGATCTATATTAAACTAGTCATACTCTCTTAATTATACATTCCAATTATTAAACACACAAAACAAGAAGAGACTCCCCATGATTCAAGATGCGTCAGGGTGGGTGGTGGGATGAATCGTTAATTGTATCAAAATAATTGTTATTTGATGCACACAATCCTTTTTTCAAGCAAATCTTGTCTTTTGTATCACCATCCGACAGTTGAAAAGCAACAAATTCACCAACCACACCTCCAAACTAAATTAACTGCCGGTCATCATCACTTTCAAGTCTCAATCTGTAGTTATCCAGTTTTAATTCATTTTCTGGAGCGGAAAAAATAATAAAAAAACCTCTAAAAATAAAAATGATCAATAAAATAAGAAAGGTGGATTCGAGGAGGGAGGATGAATTCTTATGAAAAAAAGGAGTGATGACAATTAAAAATGATTTTAAATTCAAAAGAGTTTTCAGAGAAAGAAAGTAACAAATACAGTTTTTCAATGAAGAGGAGGAAACAGGTGAGGAAGTTTATGACAATGAGGTGCTTGTTGTGGTTCTAACCCCTCTCAAGAGAAATTTAATTTTTTAGTAAGAGGGGAAGTAAAGATCCTTTGGGAATAAATGATACAAGAAAGAAGAAGAAGCAAAAGGAATTGAAAGTAAGTCTCATTGTTGGAGGGTTGGACTGTGAGGAATTGAAGTCATAAACTTTCTACATGTACTCTATAGTCAGTTGAAACTGTGTAAGAGATACAACCAACAAAAAATATTTTCCATTCTCCCAACAATTCTTTCTTGGCCTCTTCCAATTCTCAAACTGTAAAGGCAGAGACTGAGTCCCTACTCAAAATCTTGACATTCATCCCAAGACCACGGACCGGGTCGTATGCGACTGTCTCCGGCTCCTTGAAAGAGCTCTCCAGAGTTTTCCCCCTCAGTTTAAAGTTTCGTTTTTCTTTAGGCCACTAATGTGTGTACTTAGTGTTTAATTTTAAAAAAATTTATTTAAAATTTCTTCCTTGTTGTTGTGATCGTTAAAAATAATTTTTGTGGTTCTACGGAAAGAAAAATAAAATTTGGCAAAATGATGGATATAATGTACAGAGTTGTGATGGGATTGATAGGGGTGTGGAAATTATTCACCTTAGTAGTCATTAAAAGTTTCTCAAAATTATTTCAGTGGCATATTAAAAGAAATTACTCAAAAGCTGGAATTAGATTGGATGGAAAACGACCTTTTGACATGCTCATTCATAATGAAAAATTCTTTGACAGACTCTGTCAAGATGGATCACTCGGTTTGGGTGAAATGTACATGGAGGTGAGTCTTTTTTTATAATTAATCAAAGAAATAAATAATAATCATAATCATTAATATTTATTTCTTATTTATTTAAAGGGATGGTGGGATTGTGAGCAGTAAGTGATCAGTACTTTTTCCAGTTTTTTTAATGATAAGAATTTAATTCTATTGAATCCAGGATTAAGTTAAGAATTGGAAAATATTTTGTAGTTAAAACGATAGTGAGCAGTAAATTATCAGTAACTCACTGATCGGTTTTAATTAAGCAGTTATTTTCCTAGCTAAAAAATTGAAAATATTTAAAAGAAAGAGGGGAGAGATCCAAAGTAGAAAATCTGCCCCTCAAATTGACCAAAATAAAAATTACCATTGGAAGGATGAGGTCAAAGTTTATTGTACAAGGGACAACATTAGGGTCGATTAGGGTAGCTAGTTTTTTGAGAAAAAGTTGGAATTTTTTTTACTACAAAAATGTAATGCAAACTCTAACTTTAAATACTCCTTCGTGTGAAGATGAGAATATTTTTATGAACGGCGTTCAAGTTTGAGTTTTATTAAAAAAAATTAAATGAATACCTTACCGAATTTTTAATTAAATTTAATTGTTTTTTTGAATAAAGAGTCGATGAATTATTTTCAAAAGCTCTCTCAGCTGGACTGTACAAATGTGTTTTGTTCCCGTGGAATAAATTAATTCACTACCTTCAATTTGATCTATTCAATCTACAAACAGCCGCAAGAGCTTATGAAGTCGGAGAGAAACATTATGATCAAGGTAAATAAATAAATGACTAATTACTAATAATCAATAATCAAAATTAGTCAACCAAGGTCTCCTCAAATAATTGTCACATGTCTTATTGTGTGTAGAGTGTAGTCTCGTAAATCTTGTTTTTTCCCTTTTCAGTAAAAAAAGAATTTTTTCTATGTCAAGACATGATCATCGTGTCAAAGAAAACGCATCTGCCTTTATGCATATGTAACAGTTATTGAATTTACATGCTGGGGGCTATAGGCTATGGAGATGGACAAGTTATTTTACATTTTAAACTAGATTCTAACCCTTCTTCCATTACCTACATACCAAATACACTTTGCTTCATTCACTCAACCCCTACCATCCTAATGAATGGGACGTGTACGCAGATACTCACAGGGAGAGAGAGAAGCCGAAGAAATCAAACTTGTTTTTCTTTGTTTCATTTCAAATCTGATATCCGGTTTCGCTACTCTCTGTACTCCGTACCATTCAATTAATGTGTGTGTGGATGGTAGGAAAAACCATAATGGAGCCATGTTACACTGACCTGTCTGTTGTGTGTAGTCAGTAGTCACTCTCAATTGTGGAGATGGGAAATGAGCATAGGCAATGTAGTATTGACATTTAAAGCACCTTTTTTGTGCTTCATCTTTTAAATTACATGGATTACTTGCTCACCAATTTTTGTGCTAGTCATCACCAACCTAAACTGATTTTCTCTTCGTTTTTTTCAAATATTTTTTTTTCAACGCAGTCTGCAAATTGCAGACTGCAATAAAAATGTTTGTAATGTTGAGGTTGCAGTTTACACAAAAAAAGAGCGAAAGTCATTTTTTTGAGGGAATTTTAGCTTGAAATTAAAAAATATTTTGGACGTAAAATTTAGGAGACGTGAAATATGAAACGGTCATAAAAATTATAAGTTCTTTACACATAAAAATGGAGATTGAGAAATAATTGGCAGGATAATTAAAATTTAAGTTTGGTAGTCATTTTCGTTCTGAATTTATTTATAAATGAAAATAAAGGGCTCCAAAAATGCTTCTCCAGCCAAAAAAATTACAGCTTCAAAGGTCATTAACCTTGATGGAGAGATAAACAGTTTTTGACTACCTGGACTAAAATAGTAGCCCCAAGGGATTTTATTTTATTTATAAAAAAAACTATTTTTACACTTTACCTGGTCTACTTCCCCTTCCATTATTTTTATATTTCATTATTATTATTTGTGTCACAAAAAAAATAATTGGACTTTTTTTCAAAGGATGTAATTAATTAAGTATCATTACCAAATAACAGTAGAGAGAGGAACCTTAGATGATGATTATTATGTCAATCACTGAATTGAGATGACATTCAATTGAAGAGTTTTTTAAAATTCATAACCGGAATATTATTGAAAATTATTTTTATAAAATAGACAGACGGCAAAGTTGATTATAAATGGGATGTATAATTATGGTTGAATCTAGAATATTATCAGATAAATCTGTATCACCTTCTTTTTGCAAGTAGAAATGGGACGACAGCAAGTTTTCTAGTTTTTTTTTCGTAATTTTTATCAAGTTTATCAACACAACTAAATCACAAATTAAAATAAATTAGTTAGCTTTTGAAAATGATGAGAAAATTTTATGTTTCCAAGTAAAAGAAGAGAGACACTTGACAAGAAAAAAAGTAGACTGAATGTTGATGAAAAGTACTGAAAAATGAATGATTAATTAAATTATTTTATTAATTTAATAACAACAGGAAATGCTCTCTTTGAATCCTTTTTGGACCCCACAATGAATTATTCATGTGGATACTGGAGAAATGCCAAAGACTTGACGGAGGCTCAACAAAATAAAATGGACTTGATTGCTCGAAAATTAAAATTAGAGCCTGGAATGCGGTAATTAAGTTTTTTACTGTTTTTTAATTATCCAAATATTATTTTAAATTTAAATAAATCAATAATAAAATTAACTACATTTATAGAGTACTCGATATTGGATGTGGTTGGGGTGGCCTTTGTAAATATTTAGCACAAAATTATCAAGTTGAAATGGTCGGAGTGACCATCTCAGTTGAAGGAGCTAAAGTTGCTCAACAACGTTGTAAAGGTAATTTGAAACTAACTTAAATTAATTAATTAAATTCTAAATACTCACTAATTTAAATTTTTTTTTTCAAAAGGACTCAATGTGGACATTCGAGTGACAGATTATCGTGAGATTGATGAGAAATTTGATCGCATCGTCAGTGTAGGAATGTTCGAACATGTTGGACATCGAAATTATAGAACATTTTTCGAGTTGGCTCACAAATGTCTCGTCGATCATGGAATATTTCTTTTGCACACAATTGGAGTTGATAATGATGATGTACCTTTAATAGAGCCATGGTTTAACACATACATATTCCCTAATGGAATTCTTCCTTATCATACACAAATTCCAAAAGAAGTGGATCTTTTATTCACAATTGAAGACTGGCAAAATTTTGGAAATGATTATAATAAAACTTTAATGGCGTGGCATTCCAATTTTGTCAAGAATTGGGGAACGATTCAACATTTGTACAAGGATGCAAAGAAATTTTATCGAATGTGGACCTACTATTTACTCATCTCAGCTGGTGGATTTCGTAGTCGAAGATATCAATTATGGCAAGTTGTCCTGTCAAAAAATGGTGTGATTGGAGGCTATGAGTCAGTTCGATAGTCAAATTTACTAATTTACATTTTTTAAAAAATTCATAGATAGAATAGAATTAATATTAGCTAAGTACCTCTCTCGAGATAAAAAGAATTTAAATAAAATTCTGATTCTCGAAAATTTATACTAAAAACTTGATCTGACTAAAGATTTCTTTTTTTGTACTTTTATATAATATTATCCAACCATGTTTGTTGTGTGTGACATGAAATTGAACAAATTATTTTGAAGAATTGTAACTTGTGTAAATTTTTTTTGTGTATAGTTATAATGTTCTTGTTGTAAATAGATTTTATTTCAACAATTAACTTTTAGAAAATTCAATGACACATTTACATTTGAATATATTGACAGTTTGTCCAGTAGAAAAGTTGCCAGTTTTTTGAGAACATTTTGCTCAATCTTTCAAACTTTTCCCGTGGTCAGATTTTCCGTGTATTAAATGTTATAGTGGAGAAAAAGTACCTAAAATAGTAGTTAATTAAAGATAAGAATTGGTATATTTTATATATCAAGAAATTTAAGAGAGTGTGATTGTAGTAGAAAGAAAAAAACTATGAAAATTGATGCTCCTCATGTTTGCCATTGTTTGCTCAATCCAAGTTGATGTGTGTTAAAAAATGCATGATATTATAAAGGAAAAGTTTTAAAAATAATTGTAAATCAATGATTTTAATTGTGGATTATCTGAGAATGTAATTATATATTGTTTTAGTAAAACTCAAGACAATAAAAAGTACAAAACTTTTAAAAATACGAATGTCCATCATTTTTTTATTATGTGTTTCATTTTAATCTTAAAATCTTGATTTTTAATTAACTAGCCAGATGATTTCAAAGAAAAAGTCAATTTTTCTTGGCTTAGTCTGCTGTGTACATAAACCTATTCAATTTTCGCTAGCGTTGTTAAATTTAAAAAGAAATTAAATGCCATTTAAAAACTGCACTTGTAAAATGTTGTGATGATTTGTTTATGTACAAAGATGTTATCAAAGCATCTCAAGCATAGTGAAAAAGATTGAGGCCTTCGCTGTGGTTTTAATTGAATAAGACTTAAACTTTGAAAGACCTCAACCATGTTTAAAAGTTTAAAGTAGTAGAATAAATTACAAGTAATTTTAGATGTATGTAGGCCTAGTTATCTTGTCATGATGATTTGAGAGGAATTTAATAAGAAAATTTAGCTAAAATTTTTTACCAGAGACCCCCTTGATGCTCCCGCAATATGAAAAGCTAAATTTTCTTCCTCTCTTCTGTTTTTTGTTCTCTGTCTGTTCACGAAAAATGACGTAATCATTTTGACATGGCCCAGGTCAAAATGAAAAAATTCAAAGTTCAAGAACAGCTTCAAAATGTTGCTGAAATTCTTCAACAAGTTGATAAAGCAGTGTCCTCAGTCCGACAAAAACTTTTTGAATTGGAGAATTGGAAAGCCAATTTAATCAATAAAATACATGCCTGTGAGTTGTCTAAATTTATTTATTATTGATCTGTCTACCTGTCTGTTTACATTCCCAAATGATGTAATCGTTGACAGACTGAGTTCATTATTTATTTATTTTTACAGGTCAAATTGAATTGATGGGATTGGATCCATATCATCAATGTAGTCATGAACAAAATGTAACATGTAAGTAGTTTGCAAGTTTTCAACCTTTGAATTTTATTTTTATTTTGTATTTACATTGACAGTGTGTCAACATGTTAATTTTTTATTTAAATATTCATCATTTTTATCAATACAGTAGCTGTCACTCAGACAGAGTCTGAGAATAGTCAAGATCCTCCTTCTGGTAATGACAATGTACGAAAAACGAGACAAGCGTCAAGAATTCCTGATTTACTTCCCATCCCTTATCCAGTCAATTTAACAAATGGCACAAGAGAAATACCACAAGTTGACAGTGATGACTATGACATTGTTGTAGAAAATATGGAAGAGGAGGAGGAGGATTCAGATAGTCCAGAAAATGAGGAGGAGGAAGAAGAGGAGGAAGAAGAAGAGAAGGAAAAAGAAAATGAACAAATTTTGGAACATGTCATGGAAGAAGAAAATGTAAAAACAATTTCAGAACAGAGTGAATTGGAGTCAAAAATCAATGGAAATCAAGATAATCATACTTTGGAACAAGTCAAACCCAAGCCTTTAATAATTGATCTTTTTAAGAAAACTCCAATTGAGTTGACTAAAAATAAAACAAATGGGAAGGATTTCAAAGGGAGTGAGAGTAAAATTTTGAATAATAATGTCACCACACTCAAAGAATCCTCATCAAGTGTAGACAAGACAAATAACCATGAACCGGAAATCCGACAAGATAATGAAACTACCATCATCACCACTAGTCCAGCCAAGGCTTCCATTGCCACTCGAAATAGTCGACGACGACGTACAAAAACTCTCAAGTCTTCTTCATCCAGTCATGATTTAGATATAATTGTTTTGTCTCACACGGAAAATTCGGTTACAAATGCTGATTCAAATGTTGTTGATACAAATGTTGGTACTATTGTTGATAAGAGAGAGGGAATGAATTTTCGTTTGTGTCTTCATCGCTTAAATCTTCCTCCTGGTTTTGATCGTTTCGTCTATGAGTCACCATCAAATACTTGGACTCCAATCAAGATAACAAACAAACCAAAACGGGGACCAAAATCTCGACGGTCCCGGGACACCATCTCTGATTCTGATCAAATGAGACAAGAGTCAAATGTCCAAGCTCAAAGAAAGAGACACAAAAGAGGAATTACAAATGAGAAAAAGTCTTCACCAATGTTGCCGATAAAACGACCTAGAAGATTACTTCCCTCTGTTAAAAATGGTAATAGTGAGAATGGTAGAGTAATCAAACAAGATCAAAAAATTAAAAAGATAGAGACTAGGGGAAGGCCAAGATTTCGACAAAAAGGAGAAAATAAAAAACCTACCTCTACTACAACTACGACTGCTAAAAATAAAGTGACTCTACAACATGAAGTTGACATTGTCATCAAAAAAAGAAGAAAGAAAGACAGTATTGTTCCTTCGACTACACCACTACCAAAAAAAACAGGGAAGCAACCGCGTGAAAAGAAAAGTAGAAAGAAAAGTATTTCAAATCTTGAGAGTAATTCATCATTACAATTGCCCACTACGCCTATCTATGAAATTACGGAAGAGAATGATGAAAGTGAAGACTTTGCAGCATGTACAACTTCCGAAGCATCATCAACTGTGATCACAGCCATGACAATTAATCATAGTCCTGGTTCAGAGTTCATGTCAATTTCAACTGATGACCAATTTGATTCTACACTCCCCATGAATTTTTGGGAAAATGAGTTACAAAATCCAAGTGCAATTATTTGTCATCAATGTGGGGACAGATGTGATTCACTTGAAGACTTCAAAATGCATGAATTGATGGGTAAATGTACTGTCCCCGTTCTAAATGTTACTGGCCTAGAATTTCAAGAACTGGACTCATCTTCTCCCAGCCTAGTAAGATTGGATGATGATCCATTTGTAGAATATCGATACGGTGAAGTACAGAGTGGGGATGAAATTCCATACATGAATGAAGAGGAAGTAATCAATGAAGTGGATGAAACTATTGAAGAAAAAGTTCTCATACGGCCACGAGACCCTAATTTTATGATCTGGGATGGTTTAGTGTCAGAAACATTCAATGAAGTAGACGTTCAAGGTAGGAGACTCTTAAACTGAAACTTGTTTACCGTGCCACAAAATTATCAAAAAAAAGTATAATGTGATTTTCTATAAATTTTATATTGCACAAAAAAAATTAATTGTATTTTAATTATCAAATTTATTCTAGAAGAGTCAATTCCACCACCCACAATGAATGGTATTCATCACGTTCCAATTGAAGTCTACCCTTCGTCAGCTCTTTCAATTTTATCACACATTAATCCCTTTTCTCCGTAACAAATATTTGATAAGGAGTAATATTATTTCACACAATATTATTCTGTGTATAATATCTTTTATTCTTTTAAATCTTTTAAATCTTCCCTTTCTCTATAACATAAAATCCATTTGATCTCGCTCAAAGTCTTTTGTGCTGACCCAACTTGGAAGCCATTTAAGTACGACAGTCGAGAAATTGTCCCGGGAATTAATCATGCATACACGGCTCAATACATTTTAATATTTTTTATTGTTTGTTACTGTACAAAGTGTTCAACAGTGGAACTTAATAATTGCAAAGACACAATGACGAGAGGTATGAGTTGAAAATACACCGTGGTCATTTTAAAACTTGACAGCAACTTTCCGAAAGTTGCCGGCATTTCCTTTCCCCAAACAGCTCCAGTGGGACAATTTCTCGCTTTAGTTCTAGTTTCTAGTGGTACGGAAATAACTACACTGTACTTTACTACTTTACAATGAACACCATTTTGAAATATAATATTTCAAATATTGAAAT
>JAQIVZ010001039.1:0-42243 GCA_034700945.1 Arrhopalites spinosus | reverse complement strand
GTTTTTGAATTCGGTGCAACAATTGACATCGGCTAAGCCTTTGTGGTCGTAGTCAACCTTAATGATTTTGACTTTACTTACGTATATTGTTGTTGTGTATTTGGTGGAGCAATAAAAACGATCAATCATGTAACATGAATTTTGTATGATTTAACTTTTAGGTGGCCCACAAGATGTGACCAAGTCTGTAAAGAAATCAAGGAAATATGCTAAGGATGTGGAAGGTGAAATTTCAACGCAACTTAACAAGCGTATTAAAATTGATAGATATGGTGGAATCAAGGTTGAAGAAGTTGATAGTGATTGATCATCTTATTTGTTGATTTTTGAAACTCCAAACAGTAATAAAATTTTTATTTACTTTATTCTCTTTTACATTCTGTAAGTGTGAGTACGTACTCATATATTTTCTCCGACATTAAAGTTACATAACTTTGATCAAAATCAATTTATGGAATTATTTATGCATTAGGTCATCTGATGTCATGTGAAACGCTAGTTTACCTTTATAGGATAAAACTTTTGAATGCATAAAATTAATTTGAGCATTAGTCACAAAAAATATTTTATTTGGGCAATTTGGAATTGCATTTTAAACAATTTTTTTTACATAATACTATTTTTCTTGAAGTGATGAAGTGATTCTATAATTGGCAAAAAAAATTGAGGTGAAATGGTTTCGCGTAAATACAGAGAGAATGAAAAGTTCTTTAAAATAAGTACTATTAAAATAGACATAAATGGAAAACTATAGTTAGGATCACCTTTATGTGACAAAATGCCTACAAATCACAAGCACAGAAAGTTATTTGAACTTGTAACGTGTATACTATTTATTATGCATCAGATTTGAAACAAGGGAGACTCGTACTATGAATGTTAAAGCTAAATATTTAAAATAAAAATAGCATTAGACTTTCAAGTACTAATCTGTACATACATCAAAATTATATTGAATCCAAAAAAGGTTACAATCCAGAAGGGAAGGGATCATAATATATCGTGGTGCCCCTTTCAGTAAAATCGCACGGAATTTTTGTACCCATTTCAGTTATAAACAAGAATACAGAGCTAAGAAAGGACGGTAACTAAAAAAATGGCTAATGATGGGAATTTACATGCGAGATGATGAATTTATTCTTTTCGAACGATTTATTGCGAATCTACTTTTGAGGAGCTTGTTGCATTGGCTTGAGGTCGGGAGATACATTGAATTGGCATCCAGTACCATCAACAATGTCTGTTAATGTTGCTCCTTCAGCAAGCTCTACTAATGTCAATCCTTCTTCCTTGTCTACTTTGAACACGCACTGAAAAGTTACAATGTAAATATATCATTAGAAAACTTAGGAAAACTACAAATAAATAGGCAATCGAAATTACAATTTCGATGATGTTTTACCTTTTCTGTGATGATCATGTCAACACACCGAGTACCCGTCAATGGTAAATCACATTTATCAACTATTTTGTGCACGCCACCCTTCGCTGTATGTTCCATAGTGACAATGACTTTAGTACCCGCACCAGCTGATGAAACCAAGTCCATTGCGCCTCCCATACCTTTTACTAATTTACCCTACAATCAACAAAAAGTTTTATAATTCAACTTATGCACTAGTGTGTACAAAAACACATTTTATAAGATAGTAGTTTCTTACAGGAATCATCCAATTGGCAAGGTCTCCATATTTAGAAACTTGCATAGCCCCTAAAACAGTCATATCAATGTGACCCCTGTTAAGAAAAAAATTCATGTCATTAGAATTACGTTTAAATGATATGTTCATAGTTCATAAATACAGAATGATTTTATCTCAAAATTAAAAACTTACCCTCGAATCATTGCAAAACTTTCATCACTAGAAAAACACATTTTTTAAAGTTTTTGTTGGTTCTTTATTACATGTATTATTGCTGCCATATAATTTTTCTTTAAAAAAAACTTACCTAGAAAAATAAGACGCTCCAGGAAGAACAGTAACAGTTTCTTTTCCAGCATTAATTAAATCTGCATCTTCTTCACCATCAATAGGGAATGGACCAAGGCCCAAAACTCCATTTTCACTTTGAAGACGGACTTTAATTCCGGATGGAATGAAATTACTTGATAACATGGGAATGCCAATTCCAAGATTAGCTGTGTAAAAAAATTATTTGATTCAAATTAAGTCCTACTAAATATTAAAATACAAAATGAAAAACTCATTCTTGTACTCACCATACATTCCATCCCTGAATTCTAACGCAGCTCTTCTGGCAATCAATTCCCTAACAGCTTGAGCAGGATTTGTCTTTTTACCTGGTGATGCTGTCTTTTGGACTGTTAGTCTCTGAAAAATGATATTTAAAATATGAAATTGACCTTATTTTTGTATCTAGAGGTAATCATAAATAAATGATCTTAGTTAAAAAATTTCTCTAAAAGATAGACTTCACAAACCTCAATTCGTTTGTCGTATTTAGCTCCCAGGACAACTCGTTGTACGTATACACTAGGGATATGAACATCTTCTGGATTAATCGCATCTACTTCAACAATTTCCTCCACTTCAGCAATGGTTATTTTAGCTGCTTTACACATTGGTGGGTTGAAATTTCTTGCTGTTTTCCGAAATATTAAATTGCCCTCTTTGTCTGCTTTCCATGCTTTTACTAGAGCAAAATCACCGGTGATGGCTTCCTCCATAACATAATCCCGTCCATTAAAGTTTCGAGTTTCACGTTCTTCGCTCAATATGTCAACACCTTTTCCATCTTTTCCATATTTGATTGGAGTTCCTCCCTCTTGAATTAACGTTCCGAATGCAGTAGGAGTAAAGAAGGCTGGAACTGTAGTAATGGTTCGCATGAAACAGAAAAAAAGTAAATATTATTGTCACATCCTGTGTCACAGTCAATCACCTCAACTTTGAAAATTGATCATCGATTAAATTGATCATCGATTGAAAATGTAACTAACCACCCGCTCCTCCGGCTCTTATCCGTTCAGCTAATGTACCCTGAAATCAAATTATAACAAAATTCAGCATGTCTATTCATTTTAATTGCTTTAGTATTTACTACTTTAAGTATTACCTGTGGTGTCAATTCAACTTCTAGTTCTCCGGTTAAGTATTGTTTCTCAAATTCTGCATTCTCACCGACATAAGATGCAATCCTAGTTCATGACCAATCATTAATTTTGATGACATATGTACACAGATTCATGTGTAGAAATAAAATGTACTTACATGCGCTTAATTTGATGTTGCTTTAATAGAAGACCTAATCCAAAATTGTCCACTCCAGCATTATTACTAACGACAGTTAATTCCGAAACTTTAGTTTGTAGCAAAGCTCCTATTAAATTCTCTGGTATTCCACATAGACCAAAACCTCCTACTAAAACTTTTGCCCCTTTTGGAATATCCTTGACAGCTTCAAGAGCAGAATCATAAAATTTTGCTGACTTTACTCTGCTGGTTGAAAAATTTGCCTGCAAAACATTAAACAATAAAATTATTGTCAACACACTGACAGAAATTTTCTTTTTGGTGATGTAAAGTTTGCATTTGAAATAATAATAAAAATAAGCCTTACTTTATTTAATGCGGGTTGTAAAACTCCAAGAAATGATTGATTGACACCCCGCCGGCATGGCCTTACCAAGGCCGACAACACAAAATATCCGGGTAACATGACAAAGAATTAAATTGATTGACAAATGTCCTTTAAATGAACTTGAAGATATTTTAACCTTTAAGGTCAAATGCCTATTCACAAAAACCACGGACCGTGAACTAAGCACGTTTAACCAACATACTACTCTGACGCCTGCCAATAGAATTCAGTAAATGTGTACATAAAAACTGAATATTTAAATAATAAAAAACTTAGTTTTAATTTGCTTTGCGACTTTGAATTTGTCCGGGAAGTTTGTAGAATTTCGTTGGGACAGATATCCTTTCCACACAATTTTTTTCTTCTTCACATTTTCAGTCGGGTATTAACATATACCCGGGTTCTTCTTGCTTGTTCTATTTCAAGCTCACGGTGGAAGCTCAGTTACTTTCTAACTATTCTCTTCCCCGGCTTCGTTGAGTTAGTGTGACCTTAATTTTTCTGTTCGCCATTCTTTTTTGTTGGTAATTTTTTAAATAATTTATATTTTTTTGACAGCAATTTTTTTCATTTGTCAATCAAGGCTAATTTTTTTTGTTTCTCTTCCAGACTCAAACTAAATCAACAAGTTAGTCTAAGGAGAAGGCAGTCATCATGGATCCCGAATTATTTTTAGATGTTGCCAATCAGGTTACAAAGTTGAAAATGTATCCCTATTTCGACATAGCACATGCAGCTATCTGTTCTTTGCATGTCAGGGAAGATTTAGGACCGGGTAAGTCTAATCTCATTAAAATATGAATCAAGTCTATTCATTCAATTGATGCCATTATGTTTTTTGTTTTATTTCATTTTTTTGGACAATGCAGGAGGTCTAGGTTTTACCAGACGTCATCCTTTAGGTGAGTTATCATGAATCATTATGTAATATAATGGTTTGATATTTTTCAACTGTACAATTTTTATCGGCAATATGTCATAATTGTTGTTTGAATGTCGTTCTAGCCACTTGGTTGTCAACTTTGGTCGAGATATTTGCGGGAGGGATGTTGGCTAACTTTTTTCTCGGTGAACCAGTTCTCGCTCCTCTTAAAAGCAACCAGCATATCCTTCTATACACTCTCGTTTGGTATGTCCACGTGTGCTAACAATTCATTCTACATGTTTATATGTAAAGTTAAAAAGAAGAATAAGAGTGCTACAAGATAATCGTTTATTCAAAGTAGTGAGTAAATATATGTATTATTCATGTCTTGCATGTTTGTAGGTACTTAATATTTTACTGTCCGTTTGACGCTGCGTACAAGGTATTTTATATTTTATACAATTTAATATGGAATTTCATTTATTAACAATATTCATTGCAAAAATTTAATCATCATCACATTTACTATATGTCTGTCTGTTACTTTCAAGGTGTGCAAATTTCTACCGGTAAAATTGGCGTTTAGCGTAATGAAAGAAATTTACAGGTAAAACGAATTCCAATACACTACAGTATTATCTATATTTTTTATCGATTAAATTTAATATCAATGTGTGACAAGACCAACAAACTATAACCACTAACCTGCTGTTGCGTGGTTGTCCCATTATGTTTTGATGTACAACATGTAATAAAATTTAATAAATAACGATTTTACTCTCTAGAACGAAAAAAGTATATGACGGTGTGACTCATGCTCTGAAAGTGTTCCCAAGTGGCTATTTAATTGCATTGATGGTTGGAACAGGTACAGTCAAAATTTAAATGATATAATTGAATTCAAAAAAAAACGATGAGAGATTGAATGATGGACTTCTTCATGGTTGATTTGTAAACAGTGAAAGGAAATGGAGCTGGTTTCTTGAAATTGTTTGAACGACTTTTACGAGGAGTCTGGACGCCAAATGCAATGGAAATTCTTCAACCGAGTTTGTAAGCGAGATAATAATTATGAATTATCAATGTCCAATCAGTATCAGTTTTTCTAATCAACTTTATTTTACTTTTTTAGTCCTACAAAAGCCTGTATTGCTGCATCCATCATTTTTGTTTTGGACAAAAAGACAGACTTCATTACGGCACCACACAGTCTTCTTTATTTTGGAATTGTAGTCTTTTTCGTTTATTTCAAAGTAAGACTCTTCACCTTATTTTTATAATCGGTTTCATTCACATCTGTGTGACACAGACTGTGCCAATCTGTGGAAAATAATTGTTATGTGATTTTATTTTAGGTTTCTTCTATCCTTCTGGGCATTCATGATCCCTTCGCACCTTTTGAGAACATATTCTGTGCTCTATTCATGGGAGGATTAGCCGATGCAATCAGCAGAGCCTTTGGAGCTAAAGTAGGAGCTGAGGGGGAAAAGTCCGGAGTTGACAGTTCCAAGCCGGCTGCCGACAAGAAAGAAAAGTGAAAATGGGTACAAACTGTCTTTAATTAATTATGATTATGACTGTTGCGTACTTTTGCAGCATTGGAAAATGAGGAATTTATTTTGACCCCAGTGTTCTTAAATATTTTATGTATTTTTAGTCACATTCACTTTTTTGAATTTATTTTAAATGTTTTATCTCTTGACATCAATTATGACAATTTTTTTTTTGTTTATAACTGTTATTCAGCCTGTGTAGGAATGAACAACTTTTAGTCATTTTTGCCTTAGTCTATAGACAAGAGTTTTGGACTCTTAGTTCAGTTTTAATTTTACCCAAAGAATAGACAATCTATTAAAGAGTACTTTGCTAAGAATAGAAAGAGGTGAACAAGGCATGTGAAAGAAATTAGCCACACATGATGTACTACAATCTTACGAGATTTTAAATCAAAGTTTTCTCACCATGAGAAATTCTTTGTGTCGTTTGTTTTGAAATTATCAAATATATATATTACAGTTTTTTAGTGTCATTTATTTACAATTAGAATTAGGTTTATTTAGTCTTGAATTGTAGATTTTTTCTTTTTCTTAAAAGATGGACAACAAAAGAAATTATTCGTGATGATTCGATAGATGAATTAATTCAAGTCTCAGAGTGATATTTATAATAAATTTTTTGGAAGAGTGAGGATTTAGTTTAGCAAAGTTTTGAAATTAAGTGCTATGAATAATCGGAGCTTTCAATTTTACATTAAAATTGCCTTTCACAATACTTTGTCCTCTAAACTACGATTAAGAATCATCGGCCTCATTTGTTAATTAAATACATTGTACCTACAAATATAAAAATGATTTTAAAAAAATACAGCGAGAATTTATAAACGAATTTTAACAAAGTTCAAATTACAATTGTGAAAAAAGTGAAAAATGACTCTATAGAAAATAATTGAAATAATTTTAGTTAAATGATTATGAATTGATCTTACAAGAAAAAAAATTATAGACTTGTTATTTAATACACAAAAAGTATTGAACCTTCGCTTTGATAGGTGTTTAATTTAATTGCAGATTTTAATTGTTCTCTGTCATAATGATTGTGTATACACAGACCGCTACAAAGGAATGTTTTTAAATGTAAAAAATGTGTTAGTGTGATTCCTCATATTTTGAAAAAATTATTGTTGTGATTTTACCGTGTACTATGGTAGTCGTAGATGTTTAAAATAATTTTGAAGGACGAAATTTTCTTAGGACAGACTCACAAGGCTCTCAAAAACGTAGGTTGTTACTTATAAATACAAAAAAGGAATAATTCAATATAATTTGTACAAATTTAAAAAGAATTTGAGGCTAAAATCACTTTCATTGTTGAATTTAATAATTTTGAGATTTAATGAGAAATTCTTCAAACTTTTATTAAAAAAGCTCAAACAAGATTATTTCTAGTCGTAAGTTTTTAATAGCACATGTTGTAGTTTTGACGTGATAGGGACTAATTTTTAGATTAATTTTAGAATATTATCTTGACTTATTCAGGCCTTTTGTACGAAAGGCATGTTAAACTAAATGTCTCTCTTGTGTAATGTCAAATGCATTTCTTTCAAAATATATGAGGGAGTTTTTTGGAGATCAAAGCTTTATACATGAATTTTAATTTGGAGCCTATCCAAATAATCGTCCAGGATTAGGTTGTACTTATTGTGTGAACATACTAATAATTTTAGTATAAATTAACTATAAACCCGCATTTAAAAATACAATCTCTACTCGAGTCACACACACACATAGACTATTATTATGTAATAAGTATCTAAACACTAAAAATGTATTACAATACATGTAGTATTAATTATACAATTAAGTTTGGTAAAAATAGTGTTACGTCATATGAAAATAAGTACTGGGGCACTTTTTTTCAAGAAATCTTTGAGACTACAGACGTTTCAATATTATTATGATATAAAATATAAAACAATTAATTTAAAATTACGGTCTCGATCAAAATGTACTACTAAATAGTTTGTCGAAGAGATGAAAAGGAAATAGTAGTAAATATTAAATAATATATAATTATTATAGGAAATATATTATATTCTTGCCAATCAGTTTTACATTACATGGAACAATGCAAATGTGACAAAATAAAAACTATACCCATGGGTGCTTTTAAGTGCATTAATTTAAATAAGAAAATTATAATATATATCATTAAATGTTTTAGATGATTAGAAGCTTACACGTATTGTATTAGCTTGTGTAATAGACAGACAGATGAAAAGGAAAAAAGGAAAAACAAATGTACTACATGTGGTTTTATGGATCATTAAATCAATTTATTGTAATCCAAAAAATAATACAAAAAAAATTTAATTGAATAAATAAATGTTAAAAGCAGTCTTGGGGTATGTCGAGTACATATATACTAATTACTAATATTACTAGTTGTAAAATAATTATTATGACTTAGAAAAGGAAACAAAAATCTTGTTTTATTTTGAAGGCTGTCGTACTCTCTCTTTTTTCTTTTTCTTTTGGTCAATGCAATTTGGATGACTTGTATGCCTTCTCATGCTAACTAATATCTGGTATTACATTCTGTAAATTTTTTTGTGTGGTCAAAACTCGTTCAATGATTTTGTACACGACACTCAACTGTCTTCCTTGTTTGGTTCCTACAAAACAATTGAACAAATTGAAAGGTAATAAAAGAGGTGAGCTTTGATCTTTGGTCTCAATTGCCTTGTCACGATTCAAGGTAATCAGTGCAAACTACAATTAGCACATTTTAGCATTAGCATGCTGTAATATGTAACTATCAATCAAAGTATTTGATTATTAATTTGACATTAAAAAGTTTTTAGTACCCCAAAAATCAGTTCCAAATTCGGTATTCCCCGTCATGTCCCAACTAAAATTAAATAAAATTCAGAGAATGATGGATTGGGTAAGATTACGTTAATTAATTTTTATTGATAGAATGAGGACTAACCACTGAAAAATTCCGGTGATGGAACTTGGATAGAAAGTTGTTTGAGGGAAAATGACGATGAGATTATTGACCTCAGCAATGGCTAAAAATTCACTGTTTTTTATGTAATTTCTCCCATGCATCATGGCATCATTGAGACAACCGTGGAAATGAAGGTGAATTTTACAGTAGTTGACTTTACAAAAATCTGGCATGTAAATGAAACCCGTGTCAGCCATTCCAACTGTAGGGAAACCACGGGGGAAAAATTCTTTTTGACTGAATTCAATTAGTCCAGGAATCTCGTCATCTCTCAAGTGGCAACGTGTCATTTTACGATCTTTTTTTTCAAAATAATGACAATTGTAATTAGTTAATTGTTTTCAAAAGTTAGTGTTATTGTATTTTACTTCGTGGATGAATCAGTTGGCCATCGTAGATGTAGTTGAGACCCTGGAAGGCTGCGGAATATCCACAATTTACGAATCCACTGAAGGGCGTGACTCTGGCTAAATATTTTTCAAAGGAATTATTTTGGAATTTTGAAAATTATTATCGTTTTATTGAAAATAAGTTATACAAAAAAAATTATCAAATACCTGAGCATCGAGCTCCACATTTTTCTGTTGGCTATCACATTAATTTACAATGTTTAATTTAAATATTGTAACAATTAAGATTAATATTTGGAAAATTATGAATTGACTTACAGCCGCATGAGTATGGGGAAGAGAAATAAATTTGACGTTGTCACTGTACCTGTAATTTAATTACCATTAAAATTACATTTATTCTAACTTAGAATTTCTAAGGTGGAGAATATTCTTACTGTGCAAAGTAGGATTCGATTAACTTTCCAGCATCTGAAAGTAAATTAAACTTAAAAGTTGATATTGTTGATATATATATTAATTAAAATTGACAATAATTTAATTGAAATTACGAGGTCGGACGACATAGTCATATTTTCCAATTTCAATGTAGTGATTCCGACTTTGTAGATTGTCCAGTGGATCCAGTAATTTTCTTTTTGACAGTCTGCGAATCTTCTCTGTCGTCTGTGTAGCATAAAAATTGATCATATTTAGTAAAAGATAAATTCATCAAAATAAATGTCAATTATCTGTAAATTAATCACCCTTTTAAGATTAGTGAATCCGGAACTGCACTGAAGTAATTTGAGTACCTCAATCTCTTGTCCATCTCCACAATGGTAGAGTAGCTGTACAATTTCAAAGTGTCAAAAATGACTTTCATCAGTTGAATGACTTGATTTAATAAAAAGTTGATTAGGTAAACAACTCACACCAGAAAAAACTGCAATTCCTTGCATCATTGATGAATGTGCCAAGTATAATTGAATGGCCTGTACATTTTCATCAATAATTAGCAATTTTAATTAATTTTAATCATCATGCACATAATTTGAATTTCACCATTGAACCTCCCGCCGAAAATCCAGAAACTGACACCATCGGCTTTGCCATTGTCATGTTGGGCGTCAAACTGTCTAAGAAAATATTCATTAATTAATATTCAAGCTCCGTTTGTAAACAACAATTAAAATTACTGTTAATTATTAATTAAATACTTGTCAATTTTAAAAACAAAATTTTTGGGAAACTTACCAAGTTGAGGAACGTCACTAATAATCCAATTAACATTGGTCAAAAGGATGAAGGTAATAATTAATGTACTGATATGCATTTTCCCTTATTTCACAAACCACAAGAATTACAAAAATGTCCTCACAAAATGTGACATGTACAACTGATGCTAACAAAGATCACCGTCCATGGGGAATTCTGTGAATGAATGAATCATTGGAGAAAGAAGTTAAATAAATTTATCAATTGAATTATTGAATTATTTTATTAGACAAAAATTTAATTAAGTACCTTGAGTTTTTGTTAAAAATTTTATACTTCCGCTAATTAATATCTTGTAATATTTTTTTTTACTTAGAGATTGACTTTCGCTCTCATCTTAATACATTTTTTACATTCTCTTCAATGTCTGTTAACTAAGGCCATGACTAAGGTGAACAAGTATAAACTTCTATTAAACTATTACAACAAATTGAACAAGAGTACACATAACAAAAGACAGTTTGTAAATTGTGAGCACATGTGTAGCAAAAAGATGACAAATTTCAATATGTAACTTTTGTGTGTTTAGTAGTCACAATGAAAAAAAGACGGGGTCAGATAAATATTTTATTTATACTTTTTTATACTTAAAATTGTATTTCTACTCTAAGGTTACAACCTCCAGTTTGATGTGTCCAATGACTTATGATTTTTTTTTGTAGTAAATATTGTAAAATCTACATTACAAATTAGTTTTTTTGTCATAATTTGACTGGATAATTAACAGTCAAGTTGTGTAATCTGTTAGTTAAATGAGCATGAGGTAACATTGCTGGAAATATTTCCAGAAAAAATATTTCTGGAATCTTTCCATTTTCCAAGTAAAAATTGTCTGCCAGCTTCCACGCAACATAAAATGTTTCAAGGACAAGTTTCTAGAGTCAAGACTCTAAAAACCGAATTCGGAGACAGAGCAAAGGCGGGAATCAGATGATTCACTCCGTTTCGTCTTTCTGTTCACCTTGAAAATTTTAATTTTATTTGTTTTACTACATTTTACATTATTTTCTGTCTAGTTTTTTAAATTATATTTAAATTAAATACAATAAAAGTATTATTAGTATTTTCTATCATCACAGAGCTTGTTTATAAATTATAATCATAGTCCTCTTGTAGAGATTTTGACATAATTGTGACTCTAAAGTGACAGAAATTGTAAACATTAAACTAAAATACTGGACATGCATGGATGTCTTTTATTACTGGAACTGGACAGTGGAATAAATAGAAAGGGAGGTCAATCCAGGTCAAAGGTATGCAATTTGACATTTTATTTTCTTTATTTAAATTAATATTATATTAATTAGTAGACGAGACGGAAATTTGAGATGCACGAGACAGTCTCGTGTCACGAAGGTTATTTAATATTTCATCATCTTCCAAAGAATTTTGTTTTGACAATTCCTTTTCTAACCTTGTCAAAACAATAATTGAGATGCTACACATTCAAAATATTAAATTGCAAACTTAGTCAAAAGAAATTTAATCTTTCTATTAGTTCAACTGAGTGTCAAATTGAATAAATTTTCATAAATTCATTTTTCTGTGGAGTGTTGAAACATGATCAGTCGTTTAATATAATAAATTATGAGCAAAAATAATCATGTAGAACCTACAATGTATTGGCTGCAACTCAATTAAACTGAGAATCAAGAAAATAAATATTTATAAATGCAGCAAAAAAATTATTGACTCAACTTGAGAGTATGAGCTGATCAACAGAAATTCTCATATCTCAAATAAAATGCTGACATGATAAATTCGTCTCTTTTTAATCATTTGTCACTACAATCTTTGATTAAATACTTTTATCTTAAACTTGTCGCCTAAAACTCATCAATAGATTTACTTAGTCCCAAAGAATTAGTGTCTTGAGATTAGTTTACAAATTCTACAGGTTTCTCTCAATTAAAATTGAGATATTGCTAGTCAAATTGTGAATTTAATTGAAATTTTTATTTGCAGAATTCAAGTGCATAAAACAATGTTACAAGAGTCTTTTCTCTAATAAAATGGAACCAAATTATGAGAAAAGTGACGTCCTCTTGGATGGCACAGAGCCCGTGGGATTGCTAGCCTCTCAAAATGAAAAAAGAAAAAATTCTCTCTGTCTCTCCCACATCAAAATCATCCCGTCAATTATAGTCAGCGAGACTGAAAAAATGCTGGAGAAGGAAGAAGAGGCCCAACATGTGAATAAGGTCAAAAATGAAGCTAAAAAATTGATTGGATTGAAAAAGTATTTGGGAATCTCCCTCGGGATTTTCAGTAGTCTTGTCTTCTCATTGGGAATCTTGATTGTCAAATTACTGGGAGACTCAGAATATCATTATCATCCATTTAATGTGGCACTGTGGAGATTTGGTGGCGGAGTCCTCTTGCCCTCCATCCCAGCTATTTTGTACACGAGTGTCATTCAAAAGAAAAAAGTTTTTAAACCCCTTTATCCCATTTGCCAGAGTGACAAACTGAAAATGTTCATCTTTTTATTGGTAAATTAATTTCTACTGATCAGTAATTAATTACGTACCCTAAAATAATCAACTAATCACAACGTTTTTAAACAGTTACGAGCTTTTGCTGGATGTGGAGCCGTCGTTTTACATTACTACTCGATGAGGTACAAATTAATTAATTAATAATTAATTAAACGAAAATATGTCAAAATTATTATTTTTAAAATAATCCCAGGTACATGAGCATGTCAGACGCAACAGTAATTGCCTTTGCGACTCCAGTATTCGTCACATTTTTGGCCCACTTTTTTCTGTCCGAGCAATGTGGACTCATAAATATTCTGTCTGGTTTGATGACCCTTGTGGGGGTCGCTGTCATCACCCGTCCTCCCTTTCTGACGGGAGAGGAAGAATTAAATACGGATTTAATGGTAGAGTACTAAAACTTGTTATAAATATTTAAATTTTAATTAAAAATATTGTTTCACTAGATTGGAGCGGGATTAGCATTGGGCAGTATGACATTCGCGAGTTGTGTTTTCCTGACACTTCGAGTATTGAAAGGCATTAATTATTCCGTGGTGACCCTTTTCTTTGGTCTCTATGGAACGACAGAATGTGCCATTTTGTCTGCTATCGTGGGCATCTTTCAATTTCCACAGACAGACTGGGAATGGTTTTTAGCTGGAGTTTTAGCCATCATTACTTTTGTTGGTCAAGGTAAATACAATTTTTTATTTTTGTCAATTTTCAAAATGAATAAAACATGAACTTTAATTTTTCTATTTGATAGTGTGCACAACTTTGGCCTTAAAATATGAGGAAGCTGGAGTGGTGGCTTTGACTAGGTAAAGCAAAAAATTATTTTATTTAAGAAAAACTAAAAATGTGCAACAAAAATAATGCATATAATTTTTTTGTAGATGTTTTGACGTCGTTTTCTCCTTTTTATGGCAATTCATTTTTTTGGGAGTCATACCCGGGATTTACTCCTTCGTTGGCAGTCTTGTCGTCATGTGTGGAGTGCTTTTAATTGTAGTACGGAAATATGTACAAAGTCTACCTCCAGATCATCACATAAGGCAAACACTTTGCTGTATTCTCAAGTAAAAGAAAAAACAAACGGACTGAGATTGACCCCAATATTTATGTTTTAAGAATTATTTTGTATTATTTAAAAGTATCAAAACTGTTTTGGACAGAGTACTATGAACATACAGGATTCAACATGATTTTTAATTTATTTAAATAGTTTAATTATTAGGAGTTTATCTCAAATTCCTACAGATATTAGAAAAATGATATAGAGTCACTGATTATGAGCTGTATAAGTATTAAAAATTGAGATGGAGAAAATTGTACCTGTTATTACACTCAAGTGTGATTAATTATGAAAATGTTTCGACATACTGAAAAGTATTCAAGTCTAATGTACCTGTACACACAAAATCGAAATTGTCTAAATGAAATGTAGCGAATGACATTCATGAGAAATTTATTCTTTTTTACTGTAAAAATGACTTGAGTTTCAAAGACTATTTTTCTTGGGAGTGAAAAGAATGAAAATAAAGAAATATTTAATTTAACTTGCTTCAAATTTATTTGCACACAACAATGGCTAATTAAAAACTACTCGTTAAAAATGAGACCAAAGGCGGGCATCATACTACCCCCAACAACACTTTTTCTAGTCTAAATATATAAAAATGATGCAACGCAATTACCTAAATTAAAGAATGGAGATGAAAATATGATCAACATCCGTACAACTTCCGTAATAAAGGTCATGTTATGACTATAAATCAATTAACGGTGTTAATGGATGTGTACCATGCACATGTTACTTTATTATTATTTTTGTTTGTCTTGACATGAATGAGAGGGGGGAGGAGAGAGAAATAAAAACTGATGAAATTTTACAAAATGATTTCAAATCCTCAATTAAATATTTTCCTTCAATGAACTAATCTCATCTCGAAGTGTTTGAAATGATGTTTTAATCATGAGAATTAACTATAATTTCCTTAAATGCTCATCCTAATGTTTTTAATTACCTTAAATCACCCCCATTATAATATTTTTAATTGCAAATTAAGATAAAATGATGAACTTTGTCCTCCTCCTCATGATCATGACATTCTCAAAAAGAATGGAAGAAGTTTTTGTCTTTTTCTAATTTAATTATAATGGGCCCATTTGGAACAAGCGTGAAAATTATAGTCGACCTCCCTTAACCTTTAATCCCCATTAAATTGAATTAATCAATTTTTTCATGTGTACTGTACGACATTTTCTTTAAAAAAAAGTCCGCTTGCTTACAATTAGTACACGTGCAAAAGATTTATTTTTAAAAAAATTAGTAGTAAAATTGAGAGATGCTTTAAAACCTAGACATTTTTCTAAAGTCTCCATCAGTTCTCTTGAGCTTCGTACGATGATTGTTGATCGATCAAAAAAATTTACTTTTTGTCAATTCAAAAAATAATTATTGTTAATTTTTTGTATACAGATTGTTCTCTTTCTATATACCTTGGACAATTAAATACTAGCGATTTTTTGATGAATGGAACTTTAATCGTTCCTCATCAACAAATATTTGTCACTACTAACGAAGCATCAACTTAAATAGTACAAGCCAAATATTTTGTCGTATTAGTGTGTTAATTTTTAATTAGACTTTTAAAGTATTTATTTTAAATGTTGAAAGAATTATAATAAATACAAAAAAATGAGTGAGACAAAGACAACGGGAGAGGCTCCCGGAAGTGGGTCAGACAGTCATTTTCCAGTGTCAGAAGTTGTAAATGTGGAGAAAAACAATGAAAAAAATTTAAAGTTTTTGAATAATAATAACAACAATAGCATTAAATACTCTAAGAGTGACAAGTTGAAGAAGAAAGCCAAAGATTTGACGAGTTCAGTAGTGACTGTGACGACGGGGATAAAAAGTGATAGAATTATTGACATTCCTCCAGTTGTCAATGTTGATCAAGAAGGGGGTCAAAAGAATAAATTGTGGAAATATCGTGGATTTTTATATACCCTCATTTCTAGTATTGTTTTCTCCTTGACGGCTTTATTAGTAAAGTTTTTGAAAAACTATAATCCCATCAATATTGCTCTGTGGAGATTTCAAGGTGCTCTCTTCCCAGCCATCCCCCTCATCTTCTATTATAAATTCTTCAATTCTAAGAGGAATCAAGTCAAGTTGGAGACTCAAATCCCTCAAAATGAGAACAAATCTCAAGAACCCGTGTCCAAGAGACAGAAGATTAAAGTTGGGGCACTTCTTTTGGTAAAAAAAATTCTTATCATGATGATAATGAAAAATTAATTAATGATAACAACAGTAAATTTTGTAATTTTTTTGTATGTTTTCACTTATAGACAAGAAGTATTCTAAGCTGCAATGCTCTTCTATTACATTTCTACTCTTTGCAATATTTGGAATTGGGAGATGCTCTCGTCATTTCCTCCAGTACTCCAGTTTTTGCCTATTTTTTTGCTCATTACATACTCGATGAACCCTGTGGAATTGTCCCTGTCATCACCTCTTTCTCGACTCTTCTGGGTGTGATTATCATTATTAAGCCACCTCATTTGACTGGAAAGGAAGACTTTGATTTTAATACTCTGGTAAAGCATATCAAACATTTTAGAAAAATTTAAAATTTATAATAAGAGTAAATAAATATTAATTAAAATTATTTTTAATTAAAAGGTTGGTGGTGGACTCGCATTAGGTTGTACCCTTCTCGCCACAATTTCCTATGTTTTACTCAGATATTTAAGACGAGTTCATTATTCCATCACAATGGCTGTCTTTGGTTCATGGGGTACAGTCGAAAATTTAGTTTTGGCTTTGTTTTTTGGCGTCTTTACATTCCCTCAAGGAACTCAAGATTGGCTACTGGCTACAGCTTTAGCTACTCTAACTTTTTTTGGGTACTTTTTTTAAAAAAACTAAAATAATTATTTATTTGATGACAGTTTTTTTCTAAATTGAGAATTTTTTCCGGATTAATTACAGACAAATGGCTATAATACTCGCACTACAATGTGAACAAACTGGACCTGTCTCTTTGATTCGAACCACGGACATAATCTTTGGATTTTGTTTACAAATCATTTTTTCACAAATTGTCCCTGATGTTTATAGGTAATTTTCAAAAATGTTTTTTAATGATCAATTAATAGTACTTAAATAATATTTTAAATTATTTTAATTTTTATTTGTAGCTTGGTCGGTTCCGCAATTGTGATTTCTGGGGTTGTCTTAACTGGCTATAGAAAATGGTTAGCTTCATTACCAGCTAATCATAGTACGAGGACCAAGTTTTGGTTCATTTTGAAATAAACAAGGTCAAAGGTCATCTAATTCATAATTTTGTAAATAATATCATGTTAATTATTATTACCCGCATAACTATTACAAAAAAAGAGACAGAAAAGGTCACTATTTAATACAATAAAACATTTAGGACTCTCGTCCTTTAACGTCTAAAGTTCTTGTTGAATTAAATGGAATTAATTGTCACATTGTAGTTTATCCAAGTTCATGACTAATAATTACATAATAATAACTAGATTTTTTAAATTTTTGTGGCAGGTCAACAAGAA
This sequence comes from Arrhopalites spinosus, assembly GCA_034700945.1. Classification (NCBI taxonomy): domain Eukaryota; kingdom Metazoa; phylum Arthropoda; class Collembola; order Symphypleona; family Arrhopalitidae; genus Arrhopalites; species Arrhopalites spinosus. Next base: position 24,583 of record JAQIVZ010001039.1, on the reverse strand, counting down.
GTGAAAAAGCCTCGCATTATTTTTTTTTTCACTGTCATTGTGTTTGGAAAGTGTCAGCTTTAAACTAGAAATTAAATTGTTGACAATAAGTCTCATCATCATGTCACCAAATAATCATGAGATATGTGATAACAAGTCTCAAGAGGTTTTTTTTGACACTGGTTCAAAAGTACAATGCACTCGAATAAAAATTCTTCATAAACTGATGACTGGGTACACAATTTGTTGTACTCAACAAAATTTCAAGACCGTGAGACGGTCATACTCTTCAAGAAGATTGTACACATCAATTTGTAATTAATTACTAAAAACCGTTTTTATCGAGTATTATTTCCTCTATAATTATAATAATTTGAATCACAATCTAAAATGTCTGGTTTTCTACCTAGATTCAGTTGAAACCTTGACCATATAAATCTAAAATCTACCGGTACTCGAATCTACAATAAAAAAAATTTGTTCAAACTCCACTCTGATAAATATCAAAAACTTCCAGGATATATAATTAACCATAAATTATACAAGTACTACTTTAACTTAAGTAGAAGTACTGACTTGCACAACTGATTTCAAAATGCAGGCAACAGTAGTTGTGAAAATAATTTCCATAATGCAATAAATATTTTATCCCCTATCTTTTTTTGCATATTTTACTACCAATAAGTACAATTGATGTCACACTTTCAAGTTTTAACTCCCCTCCCCACTAATGTTTCAAGTATCTAAAAATCTGAATACTTGAAGTTTACTTACATTTTTACACGAGCTTCATATTAATTCTACAGGCTTGTTTGTTATTTTTTGACTGATTAGATAGGATTATTTTGCATCACAAAAGTAAAGTTATCTAATAAAATTATTACTATACTAGAAAACAATTATAACCGTGCTCTTGGTCTTGCTACGCATTTGAAAATGTATAATTATTTCACTACTTAATTGTAAACAAGTTGTTGACTGGCACAAACACGAAAAATTGTCAAATGCCGACTGGACTCAGGTTCACATTATCTTTGTTCTCTGTCTCTAGTTTTAAACCCTTTTTACACTGATAATTACAAATCTCATTTAAATACTTAATTCCCTTAGACTTAATTATTGAAACAATGTACCTATTGTAGTGGAACTTCCTCCGGAAAACCGAAAATAAATTGGGAAATAAAAATTTCTAAAAAAATTTGAGCGTCCCCCCCCCTCTCCAAGAACCTTAGTTTTTTTTTCTCCGTTAATTTTCCGTTCAATTGCCTGTCACAGTTCCGTAAAGTGAGTTAAACGATGTGTAAATAAGTTTGTTTTTTGTGCTGTTTGCTGGACAAAAAAGGGAAAAATAGACTGTTTGTCTGTCACACTGACATGCAATTTATTGGTGACGTAAGAAGCCCCAACTCTTTTCCTCCCATGACGGCATCGAAGCCCAGTGATAAGACTCCGCTTTGAAGGTATAATGATATAGTCAATAGATAATTAGACTCAATTAAATTTCGACGGTCGTACAGGCAAATACTCCAATGTCCTGTATGTAGGCAAAGAGAGACGGCATCAGTCAATCGATAATACGGAAAAAAACGAGTATAGTATCTCCTCATTTGTTATTATTATAGATTCTAGTCTTAGTGACACATGGATCCGATCGATGTCCACACAAATGAGCTAGACTCGTTTTTGAATGAATTTGGATCCAAATCAAAAATTTCAAAGAGAGGGTCAAAAAGTAGTATTGCCACTAATGGAATCATTGGATCAAATCGGGAGCTCAGGGGGAGCGGAAATAATTTATGGAAGTCACAAGAATTCAGAAAAATTTCCGTAATTTCACAACAACAACAACAGGAGAATAATAATATTTATAGAAAGGACGCTGATATTGAAGGAGGAGAGTGTGACCATTTGAAGGATGAAGAGGAAGATGGACAGATAACAAAGGAAGAGAATGATGATGATAAAATTGAATCGATTAATCCTGGAGAAAGCCGACATCGATTCACTGGCTTGGGCTTGGCTCTTTTGTCTTGCTTAGCTTTTTCTTTAAACAGTCTCATCATTAAATATTTAAAGGATTATCATCCAGTCAGTAAGTCAGCATGGAGATTTCAAGGTATTCTTTTTTTCTTCCTTTTCTTTTATTATTTTAAATTCAAGAGTTAATTATTTTTATAAATAAGTCTTATAAATATTTGTTTGCTAAAGGAATTGTGCTTCCTTCCATCCCAATGATGTTGTACAGTCGTTGTGTCAAGAAACAAAAAATTTTTGACACCATCTTGCCACCTCATCACAATCAAAACTGGAAGAATATTATGTATTTAATGGTAAAATATTTCAGTACTTTATTTTAACAGGACATTGTGTATTTAATGAATATTTATTTTTTCAGATTAGGGCGACTGTAGGATTGGCCACAATTATATTCCAGGTAAATAATTATTCACATGTCATGAATTTTAATTTAAATTTATTAGTGCTTGCTAGTCTCAACCCCTTTTATTTATTTTTCTATTTTTTTCAGTTTTATGCTCTTCAGTACATTGCACTAGCCGATCAAATGGTACAATTTACAATTTAATTAGCGTTGATTATTTTATAATTTGAGATTTTATACTTTTAATTCCCTACTATAAAATGAAAAATCACTGTTATTATTATTGACAGGTAATTGGTGCGAGTCAACCGGTCTTTGTGTCCATCGTGGCTTATTTTATGCTTGGCGAGCCATGGTATGACCAATAATTAAATCATTTTTTTGCCTTCAGTATAAACAATTTTTTTATTTACTTTGGAATTTTTTCAGTGGCGTCGTCCCTGTTGGAGTTGGATTGTTGACTATTATGGGTAAGAATGTGAAATAAAAAATTAATTGTATAAAATTGTTTAGTGACGAAATTTTAGTCAACTGTCAAATGAGTTTTTTGTAGTTAATTTTCAAATCCAGAATATGTACAGGCTTCCTTGTTGATAGCTGTAGATTATACCAAAACAAGTTTAAAGCAAAAAAGTATCTTTTTATCAATTTCGAGAAACTTTATTCCTTAAGTTAATACTAAAGTTTAATTTATTTACTAACATTTGACGGAGCAAATATTGACTTTGGTTTTTTATGCCATATTATATCTATAGAGCACCTGGAAATGAAATCAAGTCTTTTATCTAAACTAAATAAATATCCTTGTTTTATGTAAATACTGGAGATATGACTACTAAAAAGGCAAAAATATTTTCAGTGTCACTCGAGTCGAGTCATAATAAAAAGACGATTTTGTAAAGGTCAAATGTCTTCTCGAATCAATGATTACCATGAGACAAATTAATTAATGTACTTTTTCAAATTAATTTTTCAGGTGTTTGCATTGTAGCTAAGCCCCCCATTTTGACTGGCGCTGAGTCATTTGATCGGGATACACTGGTAAAGATTACAAAGATTTTTAACTAATTCAATGATTTTAAAAATGATAACTAAGATGTGTGCCTTTGTTGAAAATTATTTAAATTACAATTTTGAAAACAATATTTTCAGCTGGGATCAGGACTCGCTCTTGCCAGTGTGATGTCTTCTGTAATGTCCATTGTTTTCATGAGACGAATGAAAAATATTCATTTTACTCTCATTACCTTTAGTTTTGGAGTTTATGGATCAGTTGTCAGCATTATTCGTAAGAGTCTTAAGTCTAAAGGGCAATCATAAATTAATATCAATTTCGTTTCGTATTAAAAATTATTTTGAATTTTTTTTTTACTTTGATTTTTTCAGTGGCTGTCATTCTCCAAGTTTTTCAACTACCTCAGGGAAGAGATCATATTCTCCTTGCCATTGCTGTTGCATGGTAAAAAAATTTATTTTTAATTTTAAGCAATTTGCAATCAAAATATTTGATGTTAAAAAATAATATGATTTTATTTTTAATGATTTGATTCCAGTTTGGTCTTTGTTTCACAAACGTGTACAACAATAGCTTTGAAGTATGAGCAAGCAGGTCCTGTCTCTCTGACCCGATCATCAAACATAATTTTTGCTTTTATCTGGGAATACATATTTTTGGGAGTCGTTCCAGGCCTTTTTTCTATAATTGGTGGGTCCATTATATTAATTGGTGTGTCAACCATCGCCCTTCGAAAATGGGTCAGCACCATGCCTGACAATAGCCCCACTAAACAACGACTTTGTTGCATCCTCAAGTGATAGTTGTGGATACTTGACCTGTAATAATTGCAAGAGCAAGTCAGGAGAAGAGCTCTCTTGTCTTGATGTTCTTCTTTCCAGAGGAACAACAATTACGTAATTTGTGTACCATACAAGGACACAAACTTGACTTCAATCAAGGATGAATTAATTTTTGTGATATACCAATGTGCCTGATTCATCGACTACTGCGGTGACACCGTGAAAAAAAACCTTGAAAAAAATACTGACTTGCACTAATATGAATTTACATAAATATATTTTGACACTCGTGATTGAGATCTCTATTAAATTTTTTTGCAAGTTAAATTGATGAATGACAAACAAATCAACTTTAAATGAATCATGAATGTGTCAGGAATATATAGTTTTTCGCAGAAATAATATTAATATATATCGACTAAAATCTATACTTTTTTACGAAACGAATCGTACATGTTGTTACTTGTAAATATAAATAAAGTTTATAATTTAATTAAATTTCAATCTCCACTCTTGCATTTTAATTTACATATACTATTTACCATACTTTATTCATGTTATTTTTAACGACAAATAAATGGACATATTTTTAGACATAATGAACAAAAAATGGCGTTACTAAAATAGGCATAGGAATGATTCATAATTGTGTTCGTAGTAAAAAGTGACTAAATTTAACTTTTTATAAATGCAGCTCAAGTATTTAACTGCATACTTAGGTAAGTATAGCCATGTACGGAATCGTAGATTTCATGGAATTGTCTTGGCTCTAAAAAGGAAAAGACACAACAAAGACTACATTGTCATAAAAATAATTAAATGAAAATTGTTGTTGTGTAGTCAAGTACTGAATGATGATGTCTCAATGACAGTCATCGTCTCTGTGTATTTACATTAAAATTTGTGTAGGGAGGTGATGAAAAAAGAAGTAATTGTCGTAAACTAGTTTCCTACATCATAATTTGTACTTGTTTGCCAAGCCGGCTTCTCTATTTTCTCTTTCCTTTGCAAAAAAAGTCAAAAAATATGACACTAACTAACATATTTGTGAAATGTAGACAAATATTGTTAAAAGGAACCGACTGTTATATATAAATAATTCAATTGTTGTTAAGAATGTAAAGAACCGGTTATAATTAAATAGTGTACATACATTTATCTATAACTATATGGTCATTCTTGCTCACCCTGAAATCAATGAAAGAAATTTAATTAATTCAATTGCACGGGTAAATTTATTCCTTTGCTAATTCTCAACTCATTCTTTGAGACTATTCTAACTGACAATGTTTATTTAGTTGGAGTCATTGGGTGATGAGATCATCATTTTAAAAAAGTTTTATATAATTTCAAGTAAATGAGACGTCCTTCTCATTCTTAAATTGATTGGTTGACTCTACTGGGAGCTCTCTCTTGTTTGTCTTGCATTGTTGACTGGAAATTGGAATTATTCAGTTTTTTTACAGTGATATTTTATAAAAAATAATAATTGTGAGGATGGCTAAGCTATTGATAATTTATACCTTTGCTTTGATCACAATAATCAGTGTTCGAGGAAAGCCAGCGGAACCTACAACTCCTAAACCAATTTCAGGGGCCGTTCCTTTTAATTTGACCTTTGTGTTATCAGGAAGGTAATTGTGAATTTCCTTTAATTTAAACGGTATTAAAAATTATGATGTGTAATTTTATCTGGTTGATTTTTTTTAGTAACATTCCAAGCCAGGATGATCACTCTGAAGTTGATGCCTTTGTGAAACTTTATTCTAAAACAGGGAAAGATGGTGAAGATCAACGTTTTGGAACAACGGCTCCAGTTATCGACTCTAAAGATCCTGAATGGTCTCAGGTGTTTTGGTTTTTGTGGGAAAAGGGCACAGAACAGGTCAGTCTCCATCCGCCCATCCTTATTATTTCTTGAATTGTGGACAATATTGATATGTGACAATTTTTGTGCGTAGAAATGGCATTTTGTTCTCAGGGACCACGATGTCCTTGATAGAGACGACGATGTTGGAGAAGTGACAATTGATGTGGACGAATATGTGGCTAATGGTCAACAAATCAATGCAAGTCTCAGCATGGGTGGGAATTTAATTGTCAGAAAGGTTCAACCTTTCCAATTTAGACTATATGCCAAGTTAGTATAAAAAATATGAAATTGTACAATTATGTAGTGACTGATTAATGAAGATTCTAATTGTACAAAATTAAATGTTTCATTTGTAGAGATGTACCAAAATTGGATAGACTAGAGGGAAAGAGTGACCCTTACGTAGAAGTTTATTTTAGAAAAGGCAAGAGTGGAACTGATACTTTAATTGCCACCACATCAGTGAAGGACAATGAGGAGAATCCTGGTTTGTTCATTTTTATCGTTAAATTAATGTTTTTAGCTAAACTACAAAGTTAGCAGTGCTAACATATTCAACTATTTTCACTGTTTTCAGATTGGAGCAATGAGATTTTTGAATTTTCAAACTGGCAAAACAATACTGACCAGGTTAAATTAAAATTAGCACATGCATTTAATTTGTGAACATATAATTAATATTATAATTTGTAATTTTTCCTTAATTGACAGTTAATTTAACCGTAATTCTTTACTTTTACTTTCACAGTACTTGTACTTCAAGATGTACGACAGTGACACACTCAGGTGAAATTAAAATGAGAACTTGCATTTTTAATTAAAATTTATAATTATTCTTTAACTGAGAGTTAATTTAACTGTAAATAATTATTTTTTACTTTCAGTGCTCACGATGTGATTGGTACGTTAAATTTTTTAATTAATTTGCACAGTGAACCCAGAGACTCAGAGACCATGTCAGAAATCTAGAGTAGCTTCACTATATGTGTCATTTAAAGTTAAATTGTAGGAAAAAGTTATGGTGTAGAGTGAAAACGGCCATGTGACTTAAATAATGTTAAATAAAAATTTATTTATATAATTTTTACAGGTGACCTTCTCATTGAAGTTGATCCATTCGCGACCAAACGCGCTGCTCGGACATTTAAGTTGGAAAACACCGACAGCAAAGCTACCTTAACGATTACTCCTTCTTAGATAATTAATAATCAAAATTTTTTACTTTGATTCTTATATTCAACTATAATTTTATTATTCTTATTCTTGAAAGACATCTTTAGTTAATTTTGATTCATGAAACATGAATATTGAATTTCATGATGAAAACTGATATTATTAATTTAATATAAAATACAAATTTTGTGTTGTTGTTTCTGTAAAAAAAAAGTCTCTTGTGTGCATCCTGTCACAAGATAAAAATAAATCCCCTTTGACATTAAGACAGAAAATGTAATTAAATTGCACAATTAAATTATGGAAGCCACAAATAAAACTCGCACAGACTTAGACGCCGTTCAAAGAATCGCCCAAAGCTCAAAGGGAGCAAAGCACATGACTCTGCTTAAAGTAGGAACCGCTTCATTTTAGTTTGACTTTGACCGGATACAAAAAAATACAAATAATATAATTATAGTTAAGTAAATAACTTGTATTTTCTAACTCCAGTTTTAAATCATTGATACAAAGTTTTATTATTTAATTGAGTTGTACAAATAACCTTCCTTAAAGTCCCCATTTCTCTCTAAAGGGAGTCACACCTCTCCGCCGTGCAAAGTGAATTAAAAAGTTTGTAAGTGTCATTCAAAGTAAATTATAAATTAACATTTATTTGGTTCCGACTAGTGTTTATATTGTGACCCTTTGTGACCACATTAATTCTTGTCAATCTTGTTAAATCTGGAAACAGAATTTAATCGAGACAATATTTACCAACATTTAAATTATTTGAGGCCCATTTAAGATACATACCAAGACAAACTCAATTTTTTGACATTTAAAATAAACAGGTAAATTTGGCATTCCATTATTTTCATTTTAATCACAAATTTTCAATTATAATATCACGTACAACATAAGGTTAAAATTATCTTTTTGGAGCTGTAAATAAACATCAAAAAAAAGAATATGGCGTGAGATAGGGGGAAAAATATAGCGTGTTAATTAATTATGATTTATTACCTGTACATAATGTTAATATTAGAGAAGAGCTAAGTAATATAACATAAAGAGTAAAATGTAGTTTTAACAAGTGTTGTGATAATAATATGTACAGGTATGTGTGTGCATGCAGAAATTCTCAACAAAAAACAAACTAATCATATATGTACTACATAGACATGCTCTAAACTTGTTCTATACGATATTGTTACCATATAATTATAATGTATTAGTTTTAATAAGATATAATTAATAAGTTGACACATTTACATAAAATATATAGAGAAAAAATGAACCTTTTGATCTTTATCGGCATTAGCTTCTCTTTAACAATTATTTTCTGAGCGTCATTTTGCGAGGACTTTTAGTGAGTTTGAGTTGTTAGACTGGGTAACAGCAACTAACTAACATAAGTTAATAGAGTTTAGTTATATACGTTAAACCTACTTTTTCTCGCACTTGTTAATCATTTATTTACATAACTATCTTATATACAACTGTGTGAGTAAACAAGGGAACGGATTGAAAGAGAGAGAGAGTTGAAAAATATAAAATTAAATAGAAAATAATTATCAAGTCCTGAATGTACAAAGGGTTGTCAACCTAGTAGTTGTATTCTATTCAGATAAGTACAAAAACTTCTTGTTCAACTTGATGCTGACAATGTCATAGTCCTTTTATTTTCTAGGTTTAAAGTTACATTGAATCTCCTACAAAAGTTATGTTTCTTTTTCTTCTTCGTATTTCAACTATGCAGCTTTAATAACCCACGAACGAACAAATATATCCACATGATTCGGCATTTCTTGTTTAATATCAGTCAACGATGACGAACAAGGAGAGATAGATAGACAAAAAGACAAGTTCAGTTTAATGTTATTGGCAAAAAAGCAGCTGGTTTCATCCAACAAGAAACTGCATATATTTGATATTGTAAAAGAGAAAAAAAAGTCAAACAAGAACGCAGCAGGAATAAATTTTTATTTATTTTTGTATCACTCCTGCTGAGACTCTAACATCATTATTTATTTTAATTTTTTTCAATCTTTTAACTTTGATGAGTGATACAGAGTGTTGTTGTTGTTTCCTCTATTTTTCTTGACTAAATAATTTTCCCCATTATAGATAAACACAGTGTCCGACAAAAGCCTTATTTTCTGCTCTATAATACACAATATTAAATATATCATGTTCTTTATTAAGTTATATGAGGGATACTGTTCTTGTTGTTGTTGAAAAAAGGAAGAAATTGTAGAGGAAGTAAGTAGAGAACAGGCAACGTGATGGAGTAAGGTGGCAGAGCTTTATGCTCTGAACATTATATTTATAATACTTTATTTAATGTTTACAGTTGTATCTTGCTTGAGGGGGAAGCATTTATTATTTTTATTTAATACTTTCTCGCCTCGTTTCTTAGTCGTGTCTATCATATTCTATGTGTGGTTCCGCTCCACACGCCTACACAACGATGCACTGTACTTTTTTAAAGTTGACGTGACTCAGAATCTTTATGATAATTTTGCATTTTCACTCATTCATTCAATTTGACAGCGTATACTCACTTACAATAGCAAATACTCTCTCTCTCTCTCCCTCTTCGTCTTGCTGTAAAAGTTTTTCAAAACTGTTTTGTGAGTTTGTACATAGAAGAATTTTTATTATTATTAATTTTAGGGTGGTGTGATCAAAATGTCTTTAAATCTGGATAAAAATAAGGATGCCCTTGTCAAGGCTTGGAGGGAAGTATTGGACGAGCAAAATCCAACAAATTGGTAACATATAAAATATAACATTACACATGTGTGTAATTTATTACTAATTAACTAAAAAATATTTGATACACGAATTGTTTCTGAATTATTTAGGGCTTTGTTTGGCTATGATGGACTGTCATTTGATCTCAACTTGATCAGCAAAGGGGGTAAGAGACAAATTAAATCTAATAAATAAATATGCTAATTAGTACTGTTGAGATTAGTAGAAATGACTATTTGCTCATTAGCTCAATGGCAACTCAATGGCATTTTCCAGGTGAACCTTAGTAAACTCAATGGACTCACCTGGAAAATGCCATTGAGTTGCTAATGAGCAAATAGTCATTTCTACTAATCTCAACAGTAATTTGAGTATGAATTTATAAAATTTATATGTAATGTTTTTGTTTTATTATTAGATGGAGGTTTAGAAGAACTGATTGATGACTTTAACAGTGGAAAAATAATGTATGTATTTATTTTCTTGAGACATTTAAACAGAAAAACAAAACTTTCATTTATTTAAATGTTCATCTCTTATAAATTAAATTTGTATTTGGTGTTTCAGGTATGCTTTATGTCGTGTTAAAGTCAAGGAGAAGAATATAGAAAAGACAGTTCTTATAAATTGGGTAGGTTGACAATTGACATCGACCGGTTATTAAAATCGTGGACAGTTTGACATTTAATGACATGTTTGAAATATTATGTACCGTAAACTCTCAATTAAGCGCCCACGCGGCCCTGCACATAGTATACCCATATAGATAACATGAGTATACTATGTGCAGGGCCGGGTGGGCGCTTAATTGAGAGTTTACAGTAGTACAGAGTATAATTTTACAAATTTTTTTTGTGCATTTCAGCAAGGAGAAGGAGCCCCACTCGCAAGGTATGTAAATTTTTTGTTAACAATTCAATAGTCTAAAATTAATCGTAAAAAATTCACACATTACACATGTCAATTGAATCATAAATAAATCGTAAATAATCTGTTTTCTTTTGCAGAAAGGGTACTTGTGCAAATCATCTCGGACACATGTGAGAACTTTACAACATATAATTCAAAGATAAATGATAGCAAATATTTGTGGAACAAAAAATTATTTACAAGTAATTGTTTTGATTTCTTTTTAGAAAAAGTTTTTTCAAAGGAGTTCATGTGACGATAAATGCCAGGGCTGATGAGGATGTAGAACCAAGTGTAATAGTAAAAACAGTTGGTTAGTAACTGAAAATAATACGAATATATATTTGTCACCTCTCTCTATTTGCTCTTTTTAGCTAGTAAATTTTGTAATTAATATAAATCAATTTTGGAAATAGCAAATGCCACGGCTGGAGATGGTGTGCAACATTCCATGTCGACTGATATTGAGGCTCAAGGAGTTATTGGTCCTATTGTAAGTTTATTTTCTTAATTTTTGAAAAAAATCCTTACATGACACAAAGTATCAAAAATGATTTATAATGAAATAGGGAACGAGCTATAAAAAAGTGAATCCTACCGAAGACATAAATACAGCAGCAAAGGACATATTTTGGAGAAATGAGGAACAGGAAGAAGAGAGACGAAAGCGGGATGAACAGCATAAGCTAAGGAAGTTTTCACAGAATGAAGTGAAACTGCTTCGGAGGGAAAGTCAAGAATATTTTAATGTGAATTTCTTTTTTTTAAATTTGTAAATTATACTTGTCTTATTTTGTGCGAATATTTATCTGAACTTTGTACCATTTGTTTTGTGTTTGTAGAGTAATAGTCCCATTGAGGCAGAATCAAAACATTCGTCATATTCTACAAATCAAGCCACACCACCATCTCAGTCAAACGGGTCACCCATGTCTAATAGTAATAGTAGCTTACATTCAGCGGCGATAAAAGCATCAACTCCAATGAAAAATTCAAATTCAGGGAATTCTGGAGATTTGGTACGACAACGAATCAAGAGTTTTGACCATGGTACGCCCAGAACGCCAGTTACTAGTTTAACTAACCCTAATACCACTGGAGTCAATAGTGGGAGTGGAAGTGACACAGGGGAAAGTCTGAGTGTTCGTAATAGACGACAAATATTTGAAGCTGGACTTTCTACACCAAATTATGCCAGCTTTGCTGCTGTCAAAAAGGATCCTGCTCAAGAAATTAAATTGGCTCAAGAACAAGAGAAAATACGTCAAGATAAGGAAAAAGCCCGGCTCCAGGAACAAGAAAAAGTACGGCTTCAAGAACAAGAAAAAATACGACTACAAGAGCAAGAAAGAGTGCGAATACAAGAACAAGAAAAAGCACAAGAGAGAGCACGACTTCAAGAACAAGAAAAAATACGGCAACAAGAGCAAGAGAAAGCACGGCTTCAAAAACAAAAAGAATCACAAAAAGTAACCCCTACACCTTCCACCACTTCCATGCCTACTTCAAAACTTGACAATAATTCTTTCGATACAAGAAAGATAAACTCTTCTCCTATTCCTCCTCAATCAACGTCACTTCCAGAGCAAATTGTGCAAAAGACTGCCTCTCCATCATCATTTTCACCTACTCCATCCCCCGCTCCCCCAGCTCAAGCTCCAGTGTCCCCAGTTCCGGTCACGATGAATGGTAACTCAACAAATTCATTTCAAATGGACAAACAAGCAACAAGCGGAATGGGTGGTCAAAAGAATGGGTATGGTGCTCGTCACGATGATTGTGATGGAGATTCATCGGTTCAGTCAGCCGAAAATTTTAACAAATCAGCTCATGTCATTGAGAATAATGGGACGAGTGAGCGAGAGGAAGATGCAGCCACGCCAACTTTTGTACTTTTACCTGAAATGGGCACTTGTGCTCGAGCTCTGTATGATTACCAAGCTGGTACGATTTTCTTAATTGTTACAAACATGCTTTTAATTTATTTGATCATGAAAAATGACGACTAATGTTATGTGTTCTTTTGTCTAAAAACTGTTGTTGTTTCTTTTCATTTACAGCTGACGACTCTGAAGTTTCCGTGAGTTAAATTACATTTATATTTATTACACAACCGGGTTAAATTTTGAATAGTCAATTACATAAATTATAACGTAATTAATTTATTTGCTTTAACAGTTTGATCCTGGTGATATCATAACAAATATTGAACAAATTGACGAAGGTATAAATTAGTGTTGATACAATAATAGTACTGTACCGTATAAATAAAGGTAAGACAAAATGTAATCTCATGTCGTTCTCTCATTTGTCTCAAAAATAGGTTGGTGGGAAGGACTTGGTCCTCATGGAGTTTATGGATTGTTCCCTGCTAACTATGTCGAACTAGTTCAAGAATAGCACGTAATATAAACATGAAAATTTGTTCATTATAGTAAGTACACTCAAACTATACACTTGATATTAAACATGCTCTTTGAATTTGACAGGAGGAGAAGGGGAGGGTGGAAACGGAAACGGGTCCACCTGACCTCGGAGACGACTGGCTGTAAAAAGAAAGAGGGTGAGAGAAAAGAATGATTGATTGCTACTGCTTCATCATCCTTTCAACTTCCAAATTTCCTACTATGGGAATTCTAATATTTCAAACTAAAATCACTTTCAATTTGTGAAGCAAAAACTCAGCTATTAGGGAGACCTGATACAAAAAAGAAATGTGGCAGCTACTCGCTATTTAAATAGCATCAATATGAAGAGAGAGAAAAAATTGTGTACCTCAAATGGAATGTATAGAGATTAAAAAAAATAGCAGCTATATGACAGGATTTATTTAATGGACGAAGACTGTAGATTACTAAATCATCGTACGACATCAGCTAGCTAATTAATAATAAATAGGTAGCACTATTTGATGAACTATGAAACATAATATTTTTTACAATCTTACAATTATATATATTCTATATATATATAAACTATACATATACCAAAATATATATTGCAATAAAATTTGCTTAAAGAACTTTTAACATGGAGAGTCATGAAAGTATTTTGGCTCAATAGTTACCATTAGCAAAAATGATTGTCGTGATTTTTTGATTTCGTGTTGTAGAGTGCAACTCAATCTTAATTGTAGTTAATATTTGATCAACTTGTAAATGTAATAATAATTCGTGCAAATGAATATAAAAAAAATAATTCTTCTAGAGGTTGTCATATTTATATGATATAAAAAAACTAGTAATTAATTAATTTAAATGAGAAAGAAGGAGGCAACTTGCTTCGCTTTAGTGTTGTGTGTATTAGTATAAAGAGTCGAGTATGGAGTGGTAAAAATTTCTTTTTTTTATTTTAACCACTGTCAAATGATCTTCAACTTATGTATGTAGGAAACTAAAATGACTGATTATAAAAAAAAGAAGAAAAAAAACATTTTACTGTATGATACTAATCAATATTATTTTATGAGACCTAAATTCAAACTACCATGAAATAGGAATAAGAATTAACTAGATTTTTTTAAAAAATAATTATAACATTACTTTATTTAAATATCAAAAAAAACATATGATAATTAATAATTATAATACATTTTTATGTATTTACTTACAATTTATATGGCCAAATATCTTGAATTATGTTGACAATTGTAAAAAAAAGAAAGAGTACATTGTATAGGACTACCTTTAAAATTCAGATTCGATTGTAAAAAAATTCAAATCTGATTGTAAAGCCAATTTCTAAAATTATAGTTAATATTTAATTATAAATTCTACTTTTTACACGTGTTTGAAGAGTTTCATATTTAAAAAAAAACATGTCATTAGGGTTAGCAAAGATACGAAGGGCAATGAGACTAAATGAGAAATGAAGAAAAGTGTGTCAAATTAGGAAATGGGCAACTAATTTTACTTACTGAAACCCTACAAAACTCTTACTTATGATTTTTCATATCATTATATGATTCAAAAGAACTTGATCGAGTTTATTTTTTTGGTGATTTTAAAATAGTTTAATTTATATTAGTTGTGCGACTAATAATAAATTAATTAGTTAGTCTAGTGTAATATTTAATAATGAAACGAATGAAGATTTATTGAAGATAAATGAATGTACTCTAGTTAAATAATCATGTGTAATTTAATATTTGTAATAACCTGTAACTATATTATATACATAGTACACCATTTTTATTATTTCTTCTTTTAAAAAAAACTTTAATGGTTTTTTTTAAAGTATGAAGAGATTAAAGTATTATTTACTAATATTTACAGGCAAATTATAATTAGATACATTACTCAAATGTAATGTTATTTTTTATTTTGCATAATATGTAATACTGATGGCTTGAGTGCAAAGTGTACGTTGTTTCTAAACTACAAAACGGGAACAGTTTCAATGCTAATTTTATTATAAATTAAATTAATTAATCGTCTATTCCAACAAATGTATTGCTTTTATTCTTTTTTGATAAAAAAAGTGACAGTTGGAGAACTATTATTATGTAATAGCCTTTTATGTGTAACGCAAATGTAGTGAATTAGGAGAAACTACTTAATTTAGACTAATGCTAAAACTAGAAGATGTAGATTTTTTGTCGTCATGATGAGCTATTATAAAAAATGTAGGTTAGAATGAAAAAATTGTATTGTAGTTTGTAGTAGTGAAGTATAAGTTCGTATTTAATGAAAAAAATAAAACGGTTTCGTGGGGTGGCTCGATTACACGATGAATTTACTTGTCGAACGTTAAAATTATCTGAATTTATTCGTCACTTGACTCATTTTTAGTTTTTGCTATCATCTTTCATCATCATTGGCTTGGAGTTCATTTGTCACTGAGGTAACGAGCTGTTGATTTTTTTTGTTGGATCGAAATTGATGGATCCTATGCATGGGGATGGTTTGGTAAACAACAAAAAATATTGGGAATGCTCATTTGTACATGAGGTTTTGAAGGGTGCACACATTTTCAACGACCTTCCCATTTTCTCCATTGCCATTGTCATCATTTTAGCGTTTAGCCCACTTTTTTTGTTGTCTCATATAAATAATCACAATGTATTGTGTCAACTCCTGTAATCTCCCATACAGTAATGTCAACAAGGTGAGTTTATTTGCAATTTAAATGGGTCATTTTTTGACGGAAAATTAGTAAAGAATATTTAAAATTACATTTCAGATTGATCAAGGACCAAGACTGAGCACTTGTGGCGTAAGTTGAAAAAAATGACTAAAAATGACTTTTCATACAAATAATTTTGTTGTTTTAATCTGTGGATAATTTACGAATTAATTTTGTTAAAAATATTTAGTGGTCGAATGAATGTCGAGGAGAGGGATGGGTTTCGAAGACAGACAGATGTTCTCGTCCAGGAACGACCTCATTGTTACGGACACTACCATGGAGACACTGTCTCGTCCAAAGACCTCCAGAGACGTCCGCTTACTCGGGGATGAGCAAGGAATATTGTATGTATGATTCAGGCTACGCAGGTACGAAATTAACTTTAATTAAAATTAAATATTTTAATTACAGTGATTTTTTATCTGTAGGAGATGGCTGTATCACTGAACCCCTTAAATTCCCAAATCTTGTCACTGGCTTCAATGTCAATTCAGCCCATGCCTCCAGAACGGCTCTTTACACAAGGTACATTATGTTCAAGTTAATTATTTTTATTTTAATTAGCTTGTGTTTGAGATAAATTTGATTTAATTTGATTTGATCTCCCTAAAATGTTACAGATACTCACCAGCAGATTGGCAAGCAAATAACAATCAATTGTACATGGGTTCTGATTGTACACGAAATACATCGGAATTAGTACGAGCAGAAGCCATTCGACTGGTACGAGAGACAGATGATCATTCTTCAAGGGGTCAGACAGACTCATGCAAAAAGTTGGGAGAGCGTCTCAATGACATAAATTATTGGAAGCGAGAAATAATGAAAGAATTGGATGTCAACATTCATGAAAGTCATAAACTGCTGGAAACTAGACAATCACTGGAGAGAATGATCAAAGAAATGGATGGACCACTTCACATTGCCCAGGAAAATTTATATTCCCGTGAAGCCAGACAAGGTGTTGATTTGGTACATGATGCTGCAGAACAAGCTCTTTTATGTGAGATTGAGACTCTCCGGAATTGGCAGACGAAATTATGGTAAAGTTTTATTTTAAATTAAAATGTGACGTTAATTAATGAAATTAATTATTTTGTATTTGTTCTACAGTCAACAATTAGACGGCATCAACACACAGGTAATTTCAAAGTTGAATTTAATTTACAAGTCAATTTGGAAATGCAATTTTAAATTATTAATTTGTATTTTGACTAAATTAATTAGTTGGCTAGAATGAGAGGAGCCAGACATGAATTAGAACGAGATTTGGGCAGAAAAGAACAAGCTTACACGATTGATAGCTCAGCTGCTCAACTCAATAATGATTCCAAAGAAATTGCATTCCATTCTGGAATTGAAAAGGTTTGGAAAAATTAAATTAATTAAAGTAAAAATTAAATAACTAAATTAAAAAATAATTTTTTCATTTAAAGCTGGATCCAACTGTAAGCATTCCAGAGACATGGTCTGGTTTTACACAGGCACTAATTAAACGTTCAAGGGCAGAGCGGACATCACATGTTCACGTTAGTTTTTGAAATTAAAAACTATTAATTAATTCTTTGTTTGTTAACTGAAAAATCTAAATTCATATTTGTTTCAATATGTGTAGAGTACTATTGACAATCTTCTTCAGCAAGCAGCTAATGAAGCATGGGCTGCCTGGAACAATTCAAATAATGGTAATTAAATTTAAACTTGTGAAAATAATAAAGAGAAAACTGATCAATTTAATTAATTTTTTTTATAGCCGTGTCCCTTCGTGTGTCAGAGTTGTTGAACGCAAAGAACAAGATTACTTGTCATTTGTCCAAGATGCAACAAGAAATCTATGACATGGAGAAACACATGGACTTGATTCGAAAGGCTATTGAAGACAAAGGTTAAATCTTAATAAAATTATAATTAAAATTAATTTTGAAACAATTTATACAATTTTGCTTTTAAATTTCAAAATTCCACATGAATACAAATACAGGTCCAGCTCTCAAAGTAGCACAAACACGATTGGAAAAAGTATGACAATTTTTAAATTAAAATTAACTATGTAATTGTCATTTGAAACTAATTAACCTTAATTTTACAGAGAACTCATAGAAGCGACATTGAATTGTGTCGAGATGATGCCCATTTCCGAATCGTCCAAGAAGTTCAAGATATTAACGAAACTTTGGAACAGGTTAGACAATTGTCCCAATATTTAAATTGTCCATACAATTACAGACTAATTAATTAATTGAATTAATTTAATTCTAATTAATAATTAATTACACACAGCTCCAAAGGAAACTAACAGAAGTTGAAGCAGCTCATCAACAGCTTCTCAAGACAAAGGGATGTTTGGAACATGACTTAAAAATCAAAGCAAATAGTTTGTTCGTTGATCGGGAGAAAGTACTCGGAATTAGAAAGTCATTCCCGATCTCCAGTTTCGTAACTCAAAGACAAACATGTTGAGTCAGGAAAAAATGTCTTTTTATTCAAAAAAAATCTAATAATGCCATTTCATAATTTGATCACCTTTCTCCATAGTGCTATTTATTAGTCTTTCATACATTGTCTATCACCGTAGACCCCTCGACCTTCACAATAAAGGTGCAAACGCTAACAATTAAATAGTCAACCATAAAATATATGAATCGGTTATAAAACATGAATAAAGTTTCAATGTGCGTTAACAACATTTTATGCAGAATTTATTTATCATAATCTCTAGTCTGGAGACATGCTTAATTGTAATTAATCTGTAAAGTGTCCCATTTTGTAAAGTGACAACAAAGAAGAAAACAAAGTTGTCAAAGGGGTCATAGAGCGATGAGGCGGAGGACTTTTTAAAAAAACTTTGAAATTTTTTGAACATTTTTTTTGATAAAATGAGAGAAGTTAAAGGTTTAATTTTAATTGATAAAGAGTACAAAGTTATGACAAAAACTGGAACGTTACAAAGTATTGACATATCCACCTTCCCCACACATTGATTGGTGGAGCTTGAAAATGATCGCCTTGTTACTAAATAAGTGATATAACTTTATGTTGGTTGAAACCCCTAAATTATAAACAAACCATTATTTAATATAATTTTATTCTTACTCTACTCTTCTTTTTGACCGTCTTCAAAATGGCAAAACACTGTTCCAACTTTTCCTTTTCCCTGGAGTTTCGGGATTTGCAGGTAAATAATTTTTTACAATGTTTTCTTTACTTGTTGTAAAAAGTGTACATGATTGACAGATCGAAATTTATGTTTTTTAGGCTACAACAATGTCATTGGATTGTTCGGGACAATATGCATTGCTTGCAGGTATTTAATTGTTAATTACCTTATTATTGTAAAACAAATTCAGGTTACACTTGTAATTTCTAATTTCAATTATTGACTTGCAGGTCGAAAGTATCTTGGAATACTTGATTTAGGTGGTTCCAGTGGTGATCTGTCTGTTAGAATTCCTTATGGAGGAAAATATGAGATATCAAGCACACAATGGTCATCTTTAAATAATGCAAATATTCTCGCTGTCGCAGTAAGTTCAACAATTACATTTTGTTGTATTGCCAATTAAACTTGTACTAAATGCGTCATTTTGATTTATTGATGATTCATGACATAATGTTAAAATTTTGTTGTGAAAAAATAGAGCAGTCAGCGTTGTGATATTTTTGAGCTCACGGACAGTGCTGAGTTAAGTAAGTATTGATTGAAATTCTTCATAGGTCATCATAATATCAATATTGAATATAAATAATGATTTGACATTTAAACTACATTATGTATATTTTAAATAATAATTACAGAATGTACTTACCGTTTGAAATGTCATTCCCGTGTCATCACTGACATTGATTGGTCCACTCTACAACCAAAGTACATTTTACACATAAATAATAATAAACATTCGATACAATTTATTTGTTATTTGTTCTACAATAATTTTGATTACAATACATAAAAGTTTATTTATTTTTTTACAGTTTATTAGCAACTTCATCCTTTGATAGTTTTGTACACATTTGGGATATACGAATACCTCGTCAGGGAACGGGCACGGAGAAACCGCAACAATCTCTCACTGCTCTTGATGGTGCTTCATCAGTACGATGGGTTAGTCATTATTTTTAATTGTATGTTAATGATTTTAACTTTTTTGCCAACTACATTGTATTTATTTTTTTATTTTACAGAATAAATGGAAGACTGAAACGTTAGCGTCTTGTGATGGTGGTCATGTAAAAATTTGGGATATGAGGAAACCTAATACTCCGTCAGAATATATTGCTGCTCGTAAATAAAACAAATATCTTTATAATTTAATTATGATAAGCTATTATAATTTATAAATCTATAATAACATAAATGTATTTCTTTTATTTTATAGACGCATCTAAAATTAATGGTAAATATACTTTTTTTCACCTGCACATTAAATGCATTCTCATGTCTATTTATTTATCCATCTGTAAATTTGTATTGTAGGTTTGGAGTGGGTTGGAAGTGATATGGTTATTACAGCAGCACAAGATTGTACAGTTAAATTTAGTCGATTAGGTGAGTATTTTGTTATCATAATTTTACACAAATATTACAGTAGGTCAAATATTTGTACATGTAACTCAATAATAGTCTATCAATCTCATGCTCAAAATCACAATTATTTTTTTTAGAAGTTCAGGGTCCTATAAAAGCAAAGGGTCCATTTTTGACACTTTCAGGTGAGATCATCTCGTTTTCTTTGTTTAAATTATAGATTAAAAATTATCCTAATCTTTACATTATTATATTTTAGCTCCTGTTTGGAGAGCTCGACCTGCGGTGAGTATTTAATTTAAAAAGTTAAAATATTTTTTTGTTTAAATTACAATACAATGAATTATGAAAATAATTTCACAATGTAATTCTTTATACTTAAAAAATGTAGCCATTTGGACGTGGGATTGTGACACAATGTGTGCCTATACTAAGACGTGATTCGGGACTCTTGTCATTATGGGATTGGAAAAGATTTACCAGTCCTATATTTACATTTCAAGCACATGACATAGTTGAGTTTAGTTGGAAAAGATCTGGGTCTGCAAAAGATAGTTGTGATCTCATCACTTGGTCTAGAGATCAAATTCTACGTGTGTGGACTCTACCCACAGAAATAATTGAACTTTGTGGAGAAGAGTCGAGGACATCAAATCGACGATTGTCTATGAATACTTCTAATGAGAATGAGGACACGGTAGAGGACAAGGCTGAAGCATTAATGGATGAAGATGGTGACTTTACGTACAATAATTCTAATAATTTAAATCAAGATTCTTCACCAAAAAACAAGGAAGGTTCATTGGAAAGGAGACTACATCGAAGAAAATCTCTTACTAATACTTCAACTATTGCTACAAGAGACGAGCTATTGAAAAAAGAATTTGATGCTGTTGCTGAGAGCAAACCTGAAGCTGTGATTTTAGAACAGGTAATTTAATTTTTGAATTCTTGTACAATATTTAAACGGTATATTTGTGAGCAATGTGATGATATTTATTATTATACAGTTGGAGATTGAAAAGGGAATGCTAAGATTTAGCTGGAAAACAGATCCACGGTAAATCTTTAAAAAAATCCGGAAAATGCAATTAATAATTTTAAAAAAATTTTGGAATGACAGGAATAATGTAAAACTGTTAATATTCAGATCACTCGCCGTTGGCATTGTCACAACTTTTCCTGTTAACTATCCAGCAGCTGCCCCACAATTTCTAGTCACAAGCAGTGGAATCGACGTTGATAAAGGACAAATTTTAACGGTACTTAAAACTTGTATTTAATTTATTGCACTATGAATTTTCATGCAATCATGTACTGGTTAAACAATTAATAAATAAAAATTTTTATCATTTCTCACAGACTTTACGCCATACAGCTACTCAGTGCGCTAGACGGAAAGAGCCATGTCTCAGCGCTTGTATCAATCAATTTGCCTCGTATATGAATCTCATTAAGGTAAGCCATGTCGTATGAATTAATATTACTGATTCTGTGAAACAATTAAAATGTAACTTTAAAAAATCTCTTTCAACAGCCTGTTGACATCTCGGATGACTTTTCTGCTTTTCCAAGTCGAGGTGTATCAAATGTTCCGTTTCCAAGAACTTCTGGTGCTCGTTTTTGTTCTGTTGGTAAGATAAACCAGAAGACGTATTAAATTATGTAGGGATAACTTAAGGTACTGTGTAAGTACATGTATACATTTTTGTTTGTATTTGTTCATTAGGTGTTTTGATTTGTTTTGGACGACCATCGTACCTGAGAAGAGTGAAGATGAACTGTGCTGATGCTGGGACTCCTCGTTCTCTCTCAGCTTTGGGACCATTTTTAAGTCAATTAGCACATGACAACGACGAAGTTGTACGTCATTTACAAAAAATCTATTCAATACATAAATTACATGAAATACTTTACGAAAAATTATTGATCATGTTAGATGTCGAGGCGGAGAAGCCGGCGTGGTGAAAGAAAACGAGCTGGTTTGGTGACAATATTTGATTGTTGTCAACTTTTACCATTTTCTCGAGAACTATCTTCTCGTTATCAACACTTGGCAAAACCACGGGATAGATATGCAATTTGTTTGGAGAATGAGAAGAGAGCTGTTAGTTTGAACTTTACTCGAGTTGGTCATGGTACGTTATTGACTTTTCTAAAACTTTACACAAACAAAAACTTAAATTTTATGAGTAAATTGATTAAAATTTATTCAATAAAAATGTTTCATTCATTACAGCTTGGCAGGCTGCAGCAAGTAAGTGATTTATTGTTAAGTTAAATTTTTGTTAAAATGATGTGGAGTATTTTATTTATAATTTTTTTTACAATTTTCCAGTTGTTGCAAAATATGCAGCCAATTCAAATTTGAATAAATTTGGACAAAGGGGTAAAGAAAGTAAGAAATTTGCCTTAAATCCTCATTATTTCAAATTATTTCTTACTAATTTAGTTATTTAATGACTGTCAGGTTCCTTCAAAGATACTGAGACAACAATTACTTCATTAAATTCGAATGCATCCTCTGAAGACGATGAAGACATCAATTGGATAAATTACCATCCACTCGGTAGTAAGCTAATTAATTCCATGTAAGTGACTGTTTATGAAGTTAATCAACTAATTACTTAAGTGAGATATATTAATTATTATCACGTCATTGTAATTTTCTATATTTTAATTTATTCCAGCATTCAACATTATGCATTTCACGGCGATGTGCGTAAGTGGAAAAATAATTTAACAAAGATTCACTTTCTCTGACAAGAGAAACATTGGTCAGCAACCTTTAAACTTTATGCAAATTTTTTTATGCTTGTTCCAACTACAGAGACAGCAGCATCCATTGCATGTTTATTCACAGAGCAGACTACTGGTGGTCACGTAAATAATAGTCAACAAAGTCATAATCAAAATGGTCATTACGGTAGTGGGGATCAATTGGGATTTCCAAACAAAAATGGCAGCTTAACTCCTAGGAATTCTCAATTAAAACAGCCGGTAATAAATTAATTACATTTTTTAAATACCATTCTGATAATACTGATACTTTATTTTATACTTTGCTGACATTGTGCGACCAAAAAAAATGTGATTTAAAATTATAAAAGAACATCAAAAAAGATTTAGTACTTGCTAAGATCATATAGTGTGAATGTAGTAATAGGAATTTTAGCTTAAAAAATGTAAATACGTCTATATATTAATTAATATTATATAATTAATGCAAGTGGCAGAAAAAAAGAGGAGAGTAAATGACAAAATAATGATCAAGATGAAATTTGAAACTAAAGAATATTTTTTTGTTCCAAAAAAGCAGCGTTTGACAGTGCCCAAGTGGTGGACTAAGGTATCAGCCTTCAAAATACACAAACAAAAAAACAAACCAAAAAATTGAAACATTTAATTCAATTTCTCAAAATATTTCCGTCTTTAATTTATTCTGTATTAATTACTTTTTTTTATACTAATATCTCCCTGTAATTTTGGTTTTTCCTCTTTTCCCCATTTTTGTTTACTCATTATTAGCAACTCTACTATTACTTCATTTTGAAATTATTATTTTTTAAATAGCCAATTATGTTTTTCTCTTTTTTATTCATACTATTTTTTGTCTTATTATTTTACTCTATTTAATTTTCTGTTCTGTAATAAGTGGAACTTGATTATTATTCTTACTTCCATTTAATTAATGGCCTGACTTCAAAATTCCTTGAAAAAATGCATGATTTAATTGGTTGTTGCCTGCACTTGCAAAGGCTCTATAATGGGGCTCTGTATAAAAAGAAAAAAGTCTACTACGTAAGTACTTTAGGTACATTTAGTTTAGTAGAGTGACACCCGTTTCAAAAAAACTTGGTCTGAATGACTGACGAGTGCCACTTTTGCTATAAAACTAAATTCAGGAGTTTTTTTTCAAAAAATACTCTCTCAAGACTCTTGGACAATTCAAAACAAAATGTTTATTGAATTTTTGGGGTCCATTAGCTGGGGTTTTTTTTGGCTTACCGTATTATCTCTATTAGACCACCAGTCTCTTATAAGCCGCCAGTCTCTAATAAACCGCCAGGGTCTGGGGCCT
>JAQIVZ010001038.1:0-42252 GCA_034700945.1 Arrhopalites spinosus | reverse complement strand
CCAACTCATCATTGAGGTTGTCTTTTTCAGATTTGGTCAACTCCAATTGTTTCTCCATCTCAATGATTTGTAGATTTGACTGCTCGTTGTAATTCTCCATATTTTGAAAATGTAAAAGTTTTTCTTTCACTCGAGAGCACTCCTTGACTAATTGGTCATTTTCGAATTGATATGTAGCAGCAACATTTTCATTGTCAGTGGAAGCTTGTTGATACTTGCTACAGAGTGACTGAAGTTCCTCATTTCGTACAGAAGCCTCCCTGTACTGTTCACATTCTTTCTCAAGTTGAAGTAGCTTTTGTTGTAAGGTATTTATTTCTTCACAATAATTTCGAGTTTCTTCATTCTTGTATTCGTACTCATGTTGCAAGAAGGATTTCTCCTCCTTCCATTCCTGGTCAATTTCTGAAGACAACAAATAACTGTGAATCCATGGTTTCATGGGAGTTTTACTTTTTATTGCAGATTCATGGAAAAGTGAAACAGTAGGAGTAGGAGGTGGAAGGAAATCGAAATCAGTCTCTGTTTGAGCATCAACTTTAATGGGCTGTGGGTAGGAGAATTGAAATGATTCTTCATTTGATGAAGTAAAATTAGAAACTGGTAGTGTGGTTTCTAAACTCAATTTTTTGTCCACTGTTGTACACTCTGCATACGGTGTTAATGATGATCTTCTCAAGGAGGGTAATAGAGTTGTTAGAGAACCAAAGTCTGGGGGAAGCATTCTTGGTTCTGAAATGGCTTCCAGTCGGTATGCTTGAAGTTGACTTGGACAACAGGTCTTTCGTCTATCTGGAATACTGTTACTTGCCACCGGTGGAGTACATAAATTTTGAAACTTTTGGATTGCTACAAGTTGTTGTCTCAATCGATCCACCTCCGTTGACTTGCCCATAAGAAGAGACTCCAATTCATTAATTTTGTGTTTGTACTCAGCTCCACTAACTGGTCCTTGATTTTGTGTAGGCTCGATTTTAATTTTCTTGGCCGTTCTAGCAAATCTTAATGTAGAGTGGGTTTCGTCAACAGAGGCAGGGGTCACATTACAGATCATAGCGATGAATGCATTTCCATTTAAAGAGCTCTGTAGTATACGAGTCAATTTAGAGTCTCTGAAATTGACATACTTGGATGGTTGTTTTGTTGTACTCATAGGTCCTGTACTGTTCATACTAATGTTGTGACTCAAAGTAGTAGTATTATGATTCATTGTACCACTTAATTGTAAAACTACTTGAGAGAGAGCTGACAATGACTTGTTGATGTATGTTGCTTCTTTAAATCTCTCTCCAACTGCTCCAGTTTGACAAGCTTTTTCAGAACCAGCCAAATCAACAAAATTGAGAACAGCATTAGTCACCAAACCTTCATTTTGATTGAGTTCATTGGAGACACTGTCAATGACAATACGAAGGATGGTGTGAGATCGAGAACTCTCTTTATTCATTCTTGTTTCTCCTATTCTTCTTTCATGTTGTACTCTTCTTGCAGCGTTCAACATATCATCAGCGGACAAAATTTCAATTTCTTCGAGACCGATTGGTGTCACAACACCATTAACCTCTTTAATTTCAATAGAATTTCCACTTCGATTCAGGAGATCAGAAACTTTTTCATTGTATATCTCAATGAGCCCAACCCTGTCCAAACAAAACATACAATTTATGTCAATTAATTTGGTCAAATGATGTGATACTATACTCAAATTACAAATAGTCCGAAATAAACAATCAATATAGTCAAACAACTGGATTTACCTTATATAGTACTGCCTCTGTGCATCATTTTTAATTCTATTAAATAAGTCTTGGGCAGTTAATGAGATAATTCCTTGATCTGTCTCAGTTCCATATAAGGTATAGGTTTTGCCTGAAAATTAAAAAAAATGACATAAGTACATTACAATATCCCATTATACTACTCATGATTTGAATATGTACAACGACACAAAAGGTAGAAAATAATTACCAGATGATGTCTGGCCGTAACAAAACACCGTTCCATTAAAGCCTTGGAAAGATTTTTGCACAATTGGAGAGACAACAGTATGATAAACATCCGCTGTACTTTTTGCTGTCCCGAAAATATAGTCAAAAGTATACGGCGATGAATGTGGATGAGATAAACCGGTCGTGGGGTTTACTTGTTGAATAATATTAGCATCACAAAACCACTGATTCAAGTCTAAACAAAATACCAACAAAAACAAATCAATAACTACTTTATAATTTTACCACAAAATTATGCTGCATAATCTAATTTATGTAGATTGTTTGTGCTATGTATAAATTTAATGAACTTACCGTTCGACTCCTTCTCTCGTTCGATTAAAGGCCTGAATCTTACGGCCACATTTACTTTGGCACCTGCAACTGATGCCATGATAAGGAGGTATAAAGTTGTCCCTCATAAAATACTTAGATTGTTTCTGTATTATTTAATGATAAAATGACGATAAATCCAAAACAGTGAAGATGAAGACAAAAATGACAGAAAACAAGTTGACCGTTAAATTTTGAATGCACCGCAAACAGTTTGCGGCAAACTTCAAATGAAAAAAAAAATCTCAAAATTTGTCAGCTACCTAGTAAAGTAGTAATTTACTGTAATTAAATCTGTTGTGACTCAACAATTTTGGAACTTGACTGGAAACCTTTTAAAGAGTCCATTTGACCTGTCTCCAATTTGGACACCTACTACACGACTCAGTATGTGAAAATCTTGATGTAATATACAGTGGTAAGTGATGCTATTTTTGTTGTAATATTTTTTTGCTCAAAGTAAATATTGGTAAACAACAAGTTATTCGAGTAAATTGGCTGTACTTGAGTGGACATGATTTTATGAATTGTAATGAGAATATATTGATATGATGACTTTTGAACGTATAAATATTTATATTATACAAAAATGTCATTTTATAGAAACGACAGAAAACAAGATTCAAGGTGATTGCGGAGGAGTTGATGCAATTTAATACAAAGAAGAGTCATGTCAGAGTCTACCAACAATAGTGGGGAGAACGGGAATAATAATAATACAAGTTCAAGACCCTGGATCAATTTTGAGTTTGACCCAAGTTGGTTAGTTCCACAAACAACTGGGGCAGCAAGTCGTCGATTGACCCCTACAGCAATTACCATGCTTAATGACTGGATGAGATCACCATACTCAAATCTTCAAAGAACCACAGCTGATAGTGGTAATAGATCATCAGGAGGTCATACAGCATTGAATTTGGGTCGTACACCTTCGTCCTCACGTCCTCGTAGTAACAATCGAACCAGTAACACATCATCATATCATCTTACTCCTGGTGAAACAGCAGCTCATCATAGTAGTTTAGGCACCTCAGTTTCCGATGGTGTAGATAATGTTCCAAACATTCAAAGTCCTACTCCAGGGTACCATTTGCCCACCTCAAGTACTCGTACTAGGCCTTATCAAAGTAATATTGATGTTGATAATAATACCAATACCCAAAGTAAGTTGACACACTCTCTTAAATCTGCCTTGTATTTTATTTACGCACCTAATATGTTACAAACTCTTTTACAAGTATAATATTCGTGGCGTAAACTATCACCAATGTGGCATAATATATTTACGAGTGATTAAATCTTTCTTGTGTGTTTACAACTAGGTACACCTCGAACCAGCACTGAGACCTATGTTGTTGACATGGAGTCTGACATGAATACATGGTCTCCAACTTCGAATATAAACCTTGTTCCAGTTCCTCATACTCACCATCATGATCATAGTAGTAGTACTCAAGATGAGGAAAGAGGAAGACACACTCCAGGAGATAATAATAGTCGAGGAGAACCTGAACCAACCAACACAACAACACCAGCGGACATTTTCCGTACATTGGATACTAAAACATTCCATTTGTAGGTTTTTTACTGTACAATATTACAATCGCTTTCTTTTTGAAAATAGGTCAAAGTCCAGAGGGTCAAGCTATCATTTCAGTTGCAGAACGCTATTCACCTTTTTTACTTATACTTCTAATAAAGGTAAGTTGTGCATACATTCTCATGACCTCGTTTACACACTAATTCAATTATATGTTGATGAGAGTTTGTAGATTTGATATTATTCTTAAATTTTGATTTCATGGAATAGAAAAAGTCACGTTTAGCATGTAGAAAGGGTATTAAATTACATTTGTCTTGTATTCACAGGGTTTATTTGACCATGGAAGCGGTATCGTGTGCTTTTTAGCATTGCTCCTCACTTTTTCCCATGCAAATTCGTTATTCAAAAAAGAAGTTGCTAAGCAAGGAAAGAGAAAGCTATCGTATCTCGTGATGATCACAGTCAATCTTCTTGTGTGTATGGGATTAATTTTCTATGTGTACCAAGATGAAAATTTATACTTAGGGTGAGTATTACTCACTAAATAAAACAAGCGAAAATAATTTTTTATTTTGTCATATTTATTTCATTTGCCTGTATTTTGTATGAATTATAGGCTTCTATTTCTTCCTACACGAACTTTGATGTCTTCAATGTGGACAATGTTTTGGGTCACTGGAGTCGTGGACTTTATGGCTAAATTCATAACCATTATACTTAAAGTTTTTGTACTGATACTTATTCCAGGTAAGACAACAACAATCCAATGTTAATTTCCAAGCCTAATTTTGTATATGATAATACGCAAAAAATATTAATGGGTACTTATTTGTTCTTCAGCTCGTGTATGCCCGTACCAAAAAAGAGTATGATTCCTTTTTTAAATATTTATTTATTAAACAGTGTTTAATAAAAACCTAGTAATAATAAAACATTTACATTTCTCTTATTTAGAGATAATTATGACTTATAGTATTTCTTTTAAATTGTCCTTTGTGCAGGGAAAGTACTACCTATTTGTGGAGCGTACGTCTCAACTGTACAGGTAAAAATTTGTGTTGATTATGTGACATGACTATACCAGTGAAAAATACTGGTTCGATAGCCTCGATTTTACACTGGTACTAATTGTAAAATTGCTTTCGCAGGACGACGATACCAATGTATCCATGGGTGATTTACATGAGTGGAACGACATATGAGGGACCATCAACAGTAGTGGGTTGCGTCTTGGTTCTTCTTTACTGCGCCCTAAAATTGAGTGATATATCAAAACGCTACAAGGCTTGGCGTGTAGCATTTTACAAAATGCTGCAACAAGTGCACTATGGAGAGTCACCAAGTGACATCGAGCTGAAAGAAGCTGGAGAAGTCTGTCCAATATGTCACGATTCTTTCCAAGACCCAACGAAACTTACATGTAATCATATTTTCTGTGAAGAGTGCGTTACAACTTGGTTTGATCGGGAGAGAACTTGGTAATTTTAAATAACTGATAAAATTTTAGTCAACTTTTCCTCATGCTGTATCACAATGTGATTTTAAAATGTCTTCTAATGTATTGTCTTTGGTTTCATTCCTTTTTTAGTCCCATGTGCCGAGCGTCTATTGGTAAAGGAAATTTTATTTTTAAACCAAAAAATATTTTAAACTATGTATTAAGGTTTTTTGTTAACATTAATTTTTATTCTGATAACATTCTTTGCATTGATCTTTTTGTTCACCTTTCCTTGTAACATTTGTATATAAAACTAATGGACATGATTGTGTATTTTCCTATGTTTATAGGTGATGACCCAAGTTATCGTGATGGCCAAACTACACATTTTATCCAAATCTTTTAAAGTCATCCAAGAAACAAACAGATTTTTTAAACCGATGAAGAGTAGGCTCACTCTACAATTTATTTTATCTAACAGAATCAACTTACAATAGATTAAAAATGTACTGACAAATTATGCTTCATAACCATTCTAATTTAGTTTGGTAAAATAAGATGAAACAAAGGAAAAAAAGATACTTTCTATGGACCATAATCAACCAATAAAGTACGTCAACTACCAAGTTGATGTCAATAATTTTTTTGTCCAATCCAAATTACCAAAATAGTAACCAACGATGAATGAGAAAGCAAAATTAAATTCTTTAATGCTTCTCTATACACATCTTTGTGAAGCTACTAATGTAATGAGTTTCCGGACTGCATGTAAGAAATAATTGTGTTTGTACAAAAAAATTTATTCCAAATAGTATTTGGCAAATACTAACGTACACATATAATGCATTAAATTACATTTTTCACTCCCCACCCCTCTAAAAAGTAGCTATAGATTTTAACTGTGAAAGTACCGCTGGCGTTAAGAGTTGTCGAATTATTTTTTATTTTGTCGCACATTACGATCCTATTAAGTACGAAATATTTCTCCATTTTTATTATAAGTTAGCATGGAATCAGTGCAATTAGCTATGAATGACGCATGTATATTGAGTGTTACCAACCTACAATATACAAAATTTGGAGCAGAGCTTAGCACTTAGACAATAATAAGTTTTCCCAATACTCGTGTTTAATATGTATTGGTCGGACAATTATTAGTTAATAATATAATTTTAAAACTACCGTGTCGCAGAAACCAGTTACTATCATATTACCTTATATATTATACTTTTCGTAAATGGTGGAGTAATTTCTTTATATAATGTAATACTTAAATTATATGTTTGTGTCTGAGAATGTTGCGATAATGAGTCATTATGGGTCATTTTTTCTAAGGATGAGAATACCACAGATTTACGAGTGTCATTCTACATTCTTGTTGAATAATAATATTATTACTATGTCTACCTTACATTATATGATGATGATATACCAACCACAAGTCAATAAAACGAACGCAATCAAATCATGATTGAAATCTTAAATGTCCGTCTGAAGAGCGATCCTCATTTATTATTAATTTCTTTATCATGTACATACCATAGAGAAAAATGCTTGAAAAGAGAAAGCTAACTTTCCCCACGGGGAGAGTCACCATGTTAAAGAATGCATCTGCACTGTACAGGTCGGAAATAGTGTTTCTGAACAGTTTAAAATGTGCTGCCAAAAAGGCAGTATTCAATCTAAGCAGTTGATATTCAGCAGTTTTATGCTTAAAGACATGCTTGGCCTAGAATTAAAGTTTGGGAGCAATCAGTTCACATTTGTCTTAGATACGCTACCCGAACCATCCCCACTCCGAAAAACAAGTTTTCAGAGGCTTTTTCAGTTTTATGACCTTTTCACCCCCTCAAAGAACGAAAAAATATCTTTCCATTAGCAATTCTGAATTAACGGATCAAAAGCAACGAACGCAAGAGAAAGAAAAAAAGGGAAAACATGGTCATTAAAGGATAAAAAGGACAAGAAAAAGAAGAAAAAACAAGAAATCAAAAAGGACTTCAAACGAAGATGGGAAGCGTTCTGTATCCGTTGACAGAAATGGTGAAATAGGCGCATTGTTGAAGGAGCAAATAACTACAACACCAGCAATTGTTCCATTAGAACCTACAAAATTTGGAGGTCAAGAATTGGCAAAAAAAAATTTGCTCCCATGTCAGAGGCTGAATATCACCAGAGGCAAAACACTTTTCGTCGTGAACTAGATTCACAAACTGGACGAAACATGTTTTTTAAAGAAAATGTAATCACAAAAAATTGTCTGAATTCTGAAAAGAAATGACTTCTCTTTCCGATTTTCCACAATTTAAAAACCTATAATGTCTTGCACAGGTTTATTATACTTTGTTTCTTTTTAAATTTTTACTGGGACATAACATATATTACAATATATATACTAATGTAACGGTTGAATAGATATATACTTTATATTTGACAATTTTATGGCAACAGACGTACGACGTCCAACATCTTACAATAATAATAATATAATGTTTAGGATTCATTGAAAACTTTCATTTATATCACTTTACACAGTTGACATCTCATTTATCTATAATAAATATGAAATATGTACTTTAATCATATGTAGTACATAATTTTTAACACTTTTTTTATCACGAAAAATTACATTATTTTTTTTGTCAAATCTAAGAAGAAAACATTGACTCGTTTTTTTGACCACTACTTAAAATGTTTGAAATTTTTTTTACTTGTATCATCATCTCTCTAATTAACCTTACTAATTTTTTCTCTACTACATAATGTAGTCTACATTAGTTCACAATTAATAGTTAAGTATTTTACTTTTTGACAACACACTGGTACAAGTTTTTTTGTCACATGAAAATTTAATCTAACATTCATAATAAAAAGGGAAATTAAGGAAAACCAATTAAATTAAATGGTCATGACTAAATTCCATTTTTCCCATAAATAATATTATCTCAGTGCTGTCAACTGACTTTCATCACAACGAATAAACTCTCTTACTTTATTTAAAGGTTTAGGGCACAAAAATATCATCGCGTTGTCTGTAATTATTTTTCAGTTGCAACATTAAAAAAAACAATGCATTCTGTAAATAAAAATACAGTCGTTCTCTCTTTAATTAAACTATCAACAACTTGATTGCACTAAACTTAAATACCTTGATTACAAATAAACAAGAATATCACAAACAATGGTGAGGGATAAAGAGATTCTCGTAAACTGTTTCATTTTTGTACGGGAATTCTGATCACATAACCATGGTCAGTGTTCTCCTGATTTGCAATGATATCATAATTAATATATTATTTAATCTTGAAATTTTGTTAGAAATTGTATTCAAGCTGGAGTTTACTACGCCGCTTGAATACTATCTAAACTTTTGTATAATCTTACTAAAATTTTCATTGCTTTGGTATATATGCATTCCAAAAAAACGCAAAAAAATTGCATATCCGTATACAAAAAAATAATATAACGATTATATATATTATATTGCCCGTAACATGATTGAATTGCGTTGCATCAACAATGAAAAAGAATATCATTCAATGATAGTTTGATTCGCAGCTAAACAAATACCTAGACTCTTAACACTAAGTAACAATCATAATAATTATGTATTATAAGTATAGAAAAGAATTATTAGCCTCAAGTCCGAGGTGACTGAAATCAATTGATATATATTTTATATATATTTAAATTTGTATATGTTGATAAGCTTCTTTCACTATTTTTAAAACTGTGTAACATTGATTGGATTATGATCAAAGATACCGTTTTAATGGCAGAGCAGACCTTACTCTAAAAAAGTGTGCAAACTTTTTTTAACTCATTTTCTTCTTGATCAAGTTCATCATCATTAGTGATTGGTACGGTCTTTGGATCAATTCTTGGCAAGTAGGCATTACAATCTAGTCCTGTACGCTCGTAGAACAACATGTATGCAGTATTTGTCTCTATTTGGTCTTCTAAAACTTCCTGCAATGGCAAAAAACATGAGAGAGTAAAGTAATGTCCTTAGATTGCTCTATAAAAGAAACATTTTTTGAAACAACACCAGTCTTTCACATCATAAATTACCTTGCAACTACTGTCGTTGAAACAAAACCATTTTCCATTTACTCCTTTTGCATAGGATATGTAGTGTCCTGCACCCATGAGACCGGAATGATTCTGTTAGTAGATAAATAGAAAAAATTAAATAAACTTTTAATCAATCCACATTTTCAGGTCAATAAAAAATGAAGCTCTAGAAATTGACATTCCTCGAGCATCAGAAAAATATAAAACTTACCACAACTGCGTATAACCGATAATCTAATTGAAATGGATTAATGTCACTAAGAAGTCGATGTTGATGAAAATCTTGTAATGGATATAAATCAGATAAATCAGAGTCCCCATTAGGAGCCCCATTCCCCAATTCAGCTTCAATTGTTTTCCTTGGAACATCAGCCAGAAAGCTGAATCGATATAACATCAAAATGAATATATACGATTAATATGCAGTCAATATATTTACGAGTATATTTAGAATGTTTTCACAAACCTGGTGGGATCAAAATTAGTAAACGGAAAGTCGACAACTTTGTGCGATTTGGTCCATCTGCCTTGTACTAAAAATAATGTTAGGAAAAGCATCATTAGTAAAAGTATAATTCACCCTCAATGAAGGTCCTTTATTCAAATTCAGCGAGTAAATATGAGACAGTACAAAGGCCTTCATTATTGTAATTTATTAGATATGATACTCGTTTACCTCAAAAAATTTTTACTGAGAATTGGCTTACCTAACTGAAACCGTTTCAAGTGTACAATCTGTAAGAACATTTAAAAACAAAAGTAATATCATTAAGTACGTGTAATCATTATAATTTTCATGGTTAAAAAATACTAGGTTATACAAGAATTGGAGGAAGACGCCATATCTGCAATTTTTTGGAGGCTAGTTGATGCCCACCACATTTGGAACAATTATATTTTTCCTCTTCATTTAATTCTTCCTCTGAAATAGATTTTAAAAAAGTACACATTATGCTATCAATCTACTTCACAAGTAATAAAAGAAAATTAAAACAACATTTTATGCTTTTCCACATACCTTTTGTAAACGATTCGAGACAAGAAAGAAACGCAACGCTTTCTGTTTGCTTTTTAATGGCTTCAGCAACACTTGGATGATCAATATGTTCCAACTCTTGAGTTGTTTGATAGCGTAGATCTACAAAACAGTAAATTTTTGATGATTATTTGACTGACCATGAATAGGCAATGAAACAAAAGTAAAATAAAAAAGTAAAGTATAAAAACAATCAAATTACGTAGGGCTGTTGGATCCCAATCAATGGCAACACAAATTTGATTCAGATTTAGTTTATCCAATATTTCTTCTGTGCACAGAATGGAACAACCCCGACAAAAACAATACCATTGACATCTTCCACATGACAATTCAGCATCCTTCATTACAATGCGCAGAACAAATGGATACTCGTAGCCCAAGCTGTCGTCACTACAAATTTAATTTATTTTTTAAAAAATAGTTTTGATAACTTTTCCCCTAAATGAATAACTTTATGAAAGTATTTTTTTATTTTCTCTACAAGATTTTTAACAGATACTACTCACCAGTCTTGGGCATGGTTATAGGTATTAGACGCTTCTGTGGGGGGTAGAGGAGAAACTAAACGAGCTACTAGAGACCAAACACGCTTGTACAAATCAAAATGAGTCATTCCAGTCACAAAGGGAACTACTAACGGAAGACCAAAAAGTACTGAAAGCAAAATTAGTTGGTATCATGTTATGTTAACCAGACAAAGTTTATAGAATATTGTTATTGTATGGACATTTTACCTGGTCTACTCTTTTGAGTTGCTAAAAAGTACGATTCTTGTCTAATCATTTTTCGATGCACCACTATGATAACATTGTCACTATTGTTTAATTGGACATCCGATAATGACGTTTGCATGCTCGTGCTTCCACAACTGGAAAAGCTGCTTTGTCTCGAATGTCCCATTGTACTACCATTTTCAACTGGCACTCTCAGCAATGGACTGCTTTGATTCTTGGCTAAAGAGTATACAAAACAGTGCATTAATTGCATTAACTATTTTCATAGCATTATGTATTAGTAAAAGAATAAATGAAACTTGGAATGATTAACTTTCTAATTTTGTTTCAAATTTTAGTTCTAACCTGAAGACATGATGCGTTGTATTTGAGAATCGTATTGTACAGTGAAATTAGCTGAAATGAACAGAATTTAAATATTAATAACCTTATTAACATGTTTATCTCTAGAGCATTTTAAACCAAAACAGTATTTGCTTTACCTGTGATCTGATAGACATAAATCGGACGGTTTACAAATACTCCTTTTATCTTCTGGTAATCAGAAAATATATGAACAATTCTTGATTGTCGTATCTCAGCTAATAATAAACTGTCCGGTTCCAATTTAGGCTCTGTTAGCTCAGAAAGACGATTTTTTACATCTATGATTCGTTCATCCATTGATGCTAATAATCCGTATCTAATAGGAGTGGAGCCGTCACTGAAGAAAACTGAAAATAACCAAATACATTACTGAAAATAACTAATATGAAACACATGCTCAATGGTCTATTATGAGGAAAATTAATATTTGTATTATTGCGATGAAAGAAAGAATGCAATGTTTACCTTTAAATTCAATTCGAATTTGACTTTCCATGGGAAGTGGTAGACTAATACAAATAAATGAAAAAAGAGAAAAAACTATAGATTAAAACCATGATTATAATAATTAAGTAATATATTAAACATTCACTACAAAATAACAATTATGGGTAATACAAAATGAGTTACCTAAGATAATTAAAGGGATCGAAGCGAACACTTTCTTGATTACATTCTTTGCATCTTACACTAGACTTGAGTTGGCCATGAAAAAGATCAACTACAATACCTGAAAAAAGATAGACCAATATTATTGAAAGAATTTTAGAGGTCAACACTAGAGTTTCACTATGAAAGTATACTTACTCTTGTTGCGGAGTAAATGATTCTCCCAGGCTTCTTGAGCTATAGACAATATACAAATTATTTTAAGGTGAATTGAAAAGCTTCATATTATAAAGCCTCAGTACACGACTAGAGTGTACTACACTTTGCTACATATTTACTATGGTCTGTAAATAAAATAAAATTGTACCACAAACAACATCTGGGCGATTGTCACTGTCTTTTAATTCCACGTATGGTTTCTCTGCAACTCTGTTAAGATCTTCATGTAGACCATCAAGGAGAAAAGCAAGTAGCTCTAACATAATGTAAATTATCCATACATTAAATATACATAATTAATTAACTGTCAAAAAATTAATAATGAATGTAGTATCAAATAATTTTAAATATAGACCGGCACCTTGACTGTCGTTTTGTTGAAATCCACTAAAAGAGGGGCAAAAAATAGTCCAAAGAAAAAACAAGATAAGCCATGAAAAAGTAAACAAAATTGTACAATATGTACTTTTAAAACCAAATTGTTGTAAACTGTACATGCTTTACATTTATAAACAATGAAATTTACTATTGCTATATTAAACTATCATGGTATATGCCATTGGTATAACGCACTTACCTAAAACGAGGAGCATATTTTCCAATTGTCCACTGAAAAGAGGACCATAAAATTATTACATCAAATTACATGTACGGTATTGATTTGTATTTTTAGTATTTTATAATAATAAAAGTACCCTTAATTTGAAAGGAGCAATCGTTTTTACAGTCCCACTCCAAATGTCAGTTATCTATTTTATAAAACACATTTTATGAGAACATTTCATTTATAACATATCTAGTATTCAATTTATTTAAATTTAAGTATTGACCAAAGAATAAATTTTATATGCATCAGAACTTTTTCTTACCAGGTCTCCGTATCGTTTGGCTATATGACCTTTCATACCGAGGGGATTTGTCCTGTTCAGTTCATACATATGCATCTATTTTTTAAAACAGAAAAAAACATTGTTGCATATTAGTTATTAATTTAATAAAAAGTTTGTAAGTCTGATTCGAGTCTAATAAAAGAAAACAATAAATAAGTCGGACACCTTTTTTGTAAAGTACAACGTGAGTGGTTTTGTATTAGAAACACATTGTAGAGCGGAATTCTGAAATAAAAATTACCATAAAACTAATTACTTTGTACAATAAACACCGTATTTTCAATAAGGTTTTAGGCATAAATGTTGACTTACCATGAAACAAGTATTGCCCAGATTATTCAAACCAGTCAGTCCCTTTTCGACAGGATTCGTTGACGACTGTCGATTAAATTTGGAATCATGTGAATTATTTGCCAACGCCAATGACCCAATTTCTTCTGGCCAGGTTTGGTCTTTGTTGCGGGTTTCAATCAGAATAGCAGACAAATCCTATTTGATAATAATATTTAATATTTAAACGTATATTTTTTCAGTGACTGCAAGCCAATCTTTATTTGATATACAAATTTAGAAAATTACTCACGGCTAAATTTAACTCTTCTAACGTTAACCCTTCTTCATCGAGGACCAAATGGAATTGTAAATCTTCAGAAGTTAAGAGATCTAGACGAGTATCGTGCATAGAAAGGCGTAGTTTTTGACAAATGAATTGCCATACAGTTCCTAAGCGTGTTTTTCGACTAAATGAAAGAACCTGAAAACACAATAAAAATAAGTTACACATTGCAGCTATACATTGCATCTATCATGTTAACCTTTACATATTATCTCCGTTGCTTCAAGCGACTCGCTTGAAGCG
Source organism: Arrhopalites spinosus (assembly GCA_034700945.1). Lineage (NCBI taxonomy): Eukaryota > Metazoa > Arthropoda > Collembola > Symphypleona > Arrhopalitidae > Arrhopalites > Arrhopalites spinosus. Next base: position 28,160 of record JAQIVZ010001038.1, on the reverse strand, counting down.
ACTAAGAGAGAACGGAGCAAATATACGAATAAATGACTATATTTGTTTTAACATAGACACTCTTGCTCATATTCAAATTTAGGCTGTGTCTGGAAATGTAGAATGAGTGATTTTATTTATTTTTTTTGGAAAGTTTCAAAAACTTACGAAAGACAAGATACGTTTTGGCGGATACAAATTGTGATTCTGTACATAGGACATTGTTGTACTCAGAGCCGCGGCTCCATACATTCCTGTCCATGGAGCATTGTTGACAGAGTTGGGCTTATTGGCAGTATTGATGACTTGATGCCGGTAGAGTAATAACGTCAGTGGGTACAATTCTAGCTCTAGACTTTTCTCCGTGTCAATCACTTGTCTTGGCAAGGGAATCTGTCCTCCATACCATTGATGAAGTGCATTCCATATTGCAAATGGAACTTTTTTGAAATCTCGACCTTCCTCTACATCCTTTCGAAGACGTCCCCCTTCATTCGTCAATGAAGGGACTTTTCCATAGGACATTGAACTCAGCAGGTGTGTATTGCTACAATTGTAAATATGAGTAAAATTGAAGTATCAGCCTTGAAGAAATTGACTGTCCAATTTAATAATTTTTAATTTTCAATATAATAATTATTTAAATTACTCACTCAATTGCACCGGGTTTTCGTGCTTTACCATTCCAGGACGTACCGGACAAGTTCTTCCGTATGCTACTCGGAGAATTCACTGGGCTCGGGCTACTACTACATGTGGATCTTTAAACAGAAACAATAAATTACTCACATAGACTTATATAAAGTATAATAAATATGACACCCAGAATGATCTTTTACCTTGAACTATCCATAGTGACTAAAGACAACGAACTCGTAAATTTTGCTTGAGAATTTAAAGTGGATTTGTTGTCTACATCAACTTCCGAATCTATGTGTTAAAAGGAGTTTAGCCATTTCAAAAAGAATTTAGTAAACATGTTTTCTCATGTAAGCATACGAATGCATATTTATGAAGCTTTATTGTAAGACAAATGAAAATAAATGTCCAACAAAAGACAACATTAATGCCATTTAAGACTACCGATATAGTTAAAAAAATTCTTCTTACCAATAGCACTCATAGCAGTGACTACAACATTTTGACTCGTGTCCATTGCTACACTTGATTCCACGTTGGACTTTTTGGGCCAGCAACGACTTGAAGAGCTCTTACTACTGCTCGTAGTACTACTACCACTCCCCGTATTCGTGTCGCTAAAACCAACAATACTATTGCTTTGACTGGCAACACTTCCCGTTCTACAAAAATCAAAAACCCAAAAGAAAATTCTCAAATCAGTTTTGAGACTTAGAAAAGTATTGAGTTTATTTGGAAAGAGGATTGTCTTCACAAACAAATTTAATGAGACTTACATGGAACACACTCCACTATCACTATTGCTCAAAGGACAAAGGGCAGAAGAACTAACGTAGTGTAACCACGAATTCCACCATTCAGTAGAAATTAAGTACCACGTTTGACCAGCTTGCATAGCTTCTCGATTAAGCCAGGCGGTAACAACGTCAAATTCTTCACATGGATCTTGAGGTTTTAATCCTAAAACTACTTGACAAACCTGTAAAATTTGCCACATAAACAAAATCATCAATTTCATTGTACAATTCAACGGAAACATTTTTTTTGTTAAGCTGACAAACCTGATAAACTAAGACTAAAAATTTTTCAGGAAGAGGATTTGACAATGACCACACCAAATATTCTTCTAATGTCATACTATTAGCACCAGTGGAAACTACAAAACAATGATTAATTAGATAAATGGTAATAGTAAGTTGTAAATTTAATTTTTCAGTTTTATTACAAAGATTGATCTGCATACCATTACTCTGGAGCTCATTAACTAAATCATCATCTTCTCTTGTCACAATCATTAAAATATCATCCTTTGGCGAATCCGTCAAGTCTTGTAATAAGACATTCTTCATGATCGATACCATATTTTTCTGTTCTGTTAACGAGAGTACACTGTCTTTGTCTTGATCAAATATTTTAAAGCAAACTGCAAATAAAATCAAAAGGGTTTGAGCATCAACAAATATGATTTATATGATGTACATACTAAAACTGATACTTTTGTCTTTTTTGTTCATCTTTGAAAAGTAAGCTCACATTTTTGGCGTTCAGCAATTGGACCTCTTGCAGCAGCAGATATGCCTATAATTTTTATTTAAAAATTTTTAAGAATAAAAATTATTGAATCAGTGACAAATTGAGCTTTTACAAATGGTAAAGAGAGTGTTAATATTTACCGCATGCCATTTCCTTGAAATCAATGTGTCCATCACGATTTTCGTCGATAGCTGAGAAGAAACCTTGTACAATAGACTCTGGAAGAGGAGGACTAATCAGAGGAAGTAGTGTGGCTACATCAACTTTACCAGTGTGTGAATTTGCTTGAAGTTGCCAATATCTTTTTTCTAACTCTGTTATATCTTCTTCAGAGACTAAAAATATTAAAAATATTCAATCACTCTAGTACAATAGTAATTTTCTAGCTTGACAAAAGTATCCATTAGCTTATAAAAAAATACTTACGATGAGTTACTCCAGCAATTGATACTTGGTAGAAGGTGGGTGTTTCATGATCATCTGATAAATTAAAAGATTTGTTTCCACAAGCGGGACCAGAATCATTCCCAATGAGCCATGAAATAATAGTTGTTGAATTTCGGTTTCGAGGATCAATGACCCAACGACAAAAAGCCTCAAACTCAACACTATTGCCCTACAATAATACAGAAAAGTAAAAAAAAAGTCCAAGTAGACATTCATAGTCCAAACTTTATAACGATTGAATATGTATGAAATCATATATAACATCTTACCATGAGGAAAAGTTGTGCCAGGTTTTCAGGAGTAGGGCACTCCTCAACCTCGCTGATAAATCTGATAAACTCATCTTTATGAATCAGAGTGTCAGAGGCATAGACGGCAAATATAACTACAAAAAGCATAAATTAAATGTTATGTCATATTCACTGTTTTCATGTTTCACATTGTATATTATGCTGTCAATATAAAAGAGGTTTTACATCGAATTTTTTCTTCAAGTGTCCCTTTTGTTAAGATAACAAGAGAACAAACTAGGTCTTTGAATATAAGCCCCTTTGATGATCCCCCACAAGTAATGTAAACTCGCTGTAAAATAAATACCACATATTTAACGTATCAATTTAGATACAGTCGTGGAAAAACTAAAAAAAACACATTATAAAGTTGATATTGACAGTATACATACCTCAGCGATTAATTGAGGAACAAGGGACAAAACCTCATGACAAAATGTTTGTTTTGAAATTGCGTTTGAAGTTACAACCCTCTTGAAGGCTTCTTGAAGACGACGACACTCTGCCTCCGTTACTGTCATGAAATAATTACAACATTCATAAGATGGTCCATATTTGAAATGGGAGACAAATTGACAGCATGTCAACAAATAAATTATACTTACTCCTTTTGGTTGCCTCATCATAGGTTAATGATATGGCCTTTGACTCTTTCAACCCGATAGCGGACGACAGAGCATTTAAAACGGATTTAAACATATTTTAATGAAAGAATGGTAGTCACACGTTGTCGACTACATCATTTAATTTTCAAAGTGATTGGCCCATCTAAAAGAATAACAACAAAATATGAAGTGGCCCAGTTTTTATTGACCATTTTAAATAATTTAAATAATTGATACCTTATTAGTACTGCTTCTCCTTCTGATATACTTATTATGATTATCAGTTACAATGATGAGATGCAAAAATCCAATCCCAACTGACGTATTACAAAGGTCAACGAGTACACCATAAATTACGACTAAGTTGATACTGCAACTACACCATTCTCTAAAATAACTAGGTACAGCCAGTCATTAATTCCATTTTTGTCTGTCAGTAATAATGAAGAACATTTTAAAAAAAAACTTTACTCTTATTTATCAAAAAAACAGAAATCAGAGATTTTGAATTGCCTCTCTATATAGGCTCGAGCCAAACTTCAAAGGTCCTCAAAGTTTCCCATTCAACTTTTTTTTCCTTGATTTTCATAGGACTAGCGTTGCGTTGTATTTAATTGAATTTAACAAACACAACAAAGGTGTTAGGTGTTCATGTATTGTCTATAAGGGAAACACAATAAACTGAAAAGTACATCCCAAATAAATCTTAGAGGTGGCTTAATTTCTTTTTCCTTCCTCGCCTTTCAATAATATATGATATAATAAAAAATTTCAAGTAATGATGTAGTATGAAATAAAATTAAACCCTTCTTTTTTATTGAGCAGAAAACATGGAATTAATTATTGCTGGAATGATATCGAAAGACTGAATAAAGTTTTTGACCCAGTATTTTTTTTGTTTGAGTCAAGTTGAACTGATGCAAAACGTATACTCACAATATTCACATACACGACCAAACTTGTCTACTTGACAAAGAACTGATTTTGAGTTTTGTACTGTTCTGTCACCATCTCTATCTCTTCTCCATCAATGTCCCCTTTATCATCACTAGTAGAATAGATGAAGAATTTACATCATCTCCAGGTTGTTGTTGTTTTTGTTGATCAGACTCATCCATCTCCTCTTCCTCATGACATGAGAAGGAGATCAGAACCAAAAGGATGTATCATTTTGGGGAAAGTTGAGATATTACCCTCAAAACGTTAACAAAAAATCGGGCTATTTATTTTAAATAAATTTTAGAAACCAATGATTTGTTTTAAAATTTTGAGAGTTTATTAAAATTAAATTCATTTCCAAGTTAAATTCTATGTGTAATTATTTAAGTAGATAGTAGAATAATGAACACATACGTTCAGTCATACCATAGTTATTAGATTGAATTCATTCTAATAACTACATATATGGTAGGTAAATACACATAAATTATCAAAAATAATGTCAAGATACATAAATTCATTATAACCTAACGATCTAGAGGTAAAAGAACGTTGATGTTGCTGAGCAATTTTTGTCAAGCGTAAAATTAAAAATCATTTTGTACCAAAAACATACAATGTAAGTCATCATCATGTAAATGTAAATCATAAATGCATTTAAGTCGTTTGTAGGTACAATCACTTTCTTTCTCACAGGTACATTTTGTCACAGGTACGGCTGCCATCCGGGAAAAAGGCGACATAATCTAGCAGTATCAACGGCTTGTTGAATCAAAATAGCAACATGACCGGAAACAGACATTGATGTTCCTCCAGATGCTCCACCTTCATGAATACCAGCAAGTTTGCATCTTAAGCGTCTCAATTCTCTTGCAGCCGAATTATTTCGTTCTAAAACATTAAATAGGGCATTAATATTTTGTTCATAATGAATTTTTTCATTCCTTATACAATGTAAAATAAAATCATTACGCTCTGTTTCCAATTCGCCAAATATTGAGCTGTTCCGGCTCTGTGCTCGGCTATCCGATGATTGAATTTTTTGCTTCCGATCGTCAGTCAACGTCCATAAGTATAAGGGATCATACAACAAGACTTCCAAAATTGTCAAAATGATGTCACAATGCTGCCGCAAAACTTCCAACGTCATTTCACAGGATCTGAAATATTATTTTTTTTAGTATGTGTATTCCTTTTCAATGTATCTACGCGAGAATTATTTATTTATTATCTGTATGTACCTCCGAAAAACGCCTTCCGTCCCACAAACACCCATTCCATCCACTACGTCTCTTGTCAAACGAAATGGTATTGTCTCTGGTGTTGGCAAGACTTGACCTTGGTCAAAAGCAACCCCTGAATAGAAAAACACAAGTACGTTCAATAGTTTTAGTCCCAGAACAGTACAAGTACATAGTACAGACATTTAAATAACCAACTTCAGCATTAATTATACATATATTTTATTTATAAATTATACTAGATGTATGACAACACAAAAAAAAGTATACCCAAGTCAATATGAATGAATTCTGCTGTCAATTTATCCACTAGAATGTTTAACACGTGACGATCTCCTATACCAAGCATATATCCTACCATGGATGAGGTCGCAACACTGTTAAACCACAAATTAGAAGACATAAATCAATGATTTAAAATCATAAATTAATTTCTGCAACAAAACATTACAAATAAAGCATGTTACAAATGATCTTAGCATGACAATTCTATACCTTCGAGTATATGCCAGTCTTCTCTCAAAAAAGCTGCCAGCATCTTTGAAATTGTCAAAGAAAAAATGTCGAAACACTGGCTTAAACTTCTCCATTATTTTTAAAAAAGTTTCGTGTTTCCTCACAGCGTCCCCACAGTCCTTGACCTCCTACATGAAATTTGAACAGTTTTAAAACGAACGTAGAATTTATAATATAAGTAATAAGAAAAGATTATAAAAGAAAAAAAAGAATAACGTAGTGACAATTTTGACATACTGTCATTATTCTGCGACATTCTATCGGTTTATAATCTGACGGTCTGTACAAAGCGTGTGCTCCGACATTTGTAGGTGCACTTCCAATTAAGTAGTCTCCAAAAGTTTGAGTATTTTCACACCATTCAATAATACCACTGCGCTGCGACAAGGGTACAACTTTGTAAGTTCTGACAAGTAGACGTCTTTTCTTGATTTTAGGATCCGTAGAAAGCACTACATATTTAAAAAAGCATTTTTATTTATTTACACACATTATAAAACGTTTTTACTTGTAAGTTTATTGATTTGTTCAACTTACTCGTATTCATTGCGCTAAAAACTTGCTGCATCACCGCATCTTGCCTTAAATCATCATTACCCTACATAATCAATAAACACCGTGAAACAAAGATGAAATGAGATCGCCCTGCGTTTACCACAAAACATCTAGCATTATAAAATAAAATGTCATCAATTAATTAGTAATTAACTCACCTTAAGAAGCATGTTGTAATTCATGCCATTTGTACCTCGGCAGGTTAGTTTTTTTGGAGAGTTAATCCCACCAACCAAGCCATATTGTTTTCCAAATGACTGAATACCTAAATAACGAGAATACATTTGATTGAAAATTGAGACAATAACATTTTATATATTTCAATTCACGCTTGGATTAGACACAATGCTTATAATAAGCATTGATCATATAACTTACTAATGTATTCAATATAATATACCAAATAATGAGTTATACTCACCAATAACATTATACTTGCCATTAGGAGAAATGGGAAAAGGCAACGTGAGTACAGGTATATTTTCTAACGATCTTAAAGAACTGATTAATGTATTTGAAGGTATAGACTTTCTTTGGTCACCCTTTGTTGCTTCTTGAGTGTTTGCAAACACTATTAAGGCTTCCCATAATTTTTCCATTTTCAGTGTCAATTCACTTTTTTTACCCTTTCGGAGCTTTGTCAAAATATTGACAGCTATTAATCAACAAAATTTAAATTAACAAATGACTTGATAAATAAATAAGTCAACACATCATTTACATGAAATTACTTACCAGCAGTTATTCTCTCCTAAAATAAAATGGAAGAAAGTTAAAAGATTAATATTATGCACATAAAGTACAATAGTTAGTGCATGTGTTTAACAGAAACAATCCTTATTCACATTGACTTACTCTACTAAATACATTATTGTCGTCAAAATAATAATAAGACAAGAAATAAGTACCTGTCCAGAAACAACTGCTTTCTTGTTAGTTGATTTTCCAACAATTTCCTTATCTTTGTACAGCATTGCTTGTGTTAATATAACAGGTAGAGTATGAAATGGATGGAGCTCAGCACATTGAACTAATAATTTAAACAAATAAAATACAAGTCTTAAAAATCAGGAATAATATACAAATATTTACAAGTAATATGCAAGATATTCTTGTGAAAGATATCAGTGCATTTGAGTGCATCAATAAATTTAAAATTAAATAAATGTATTTTTAAAAGCAATTACGGATTATATTGCTCAGCAATTCAGTTGTTGCAATGTTACTACTTCCCAAACGAGCACTAAGTTGATGGAGAACTCCAATATATTTATACGCTGGCATTGGCTCGTCAGCGACAATTTTATTTGCTGGAACATCTCCTTCACCATTGGGAGAATTTTCTAACCAAAGAGCAATCTACAATATAAATTAAAACAAAATGATAAAATCAATGCATTTTTGCTCGAGTAAAAAAATCAAATATTCAATAAAACTAAAAAATCGTCTTACACATCTAAATATCAGCAAGTCATTCTCCGTACTGTTATTCAGTGCTCTCATATAATGACGCAAGGCCATATGTTTGAAGCTAGTTTTCTCCACGATTGTGCTTTGCATCTCTTCATTGTCAATGAGGTTTTGCTTCCTCATGAAATGTAACGATTTACGGGTGTCATTGTCTGATGATTGTGTTTTTGATTGTTCTTCCTTAGACTATTTAATAAAAATAAAAAAATAACGTTTTAATAAAAATTTACAGTGAATTTTGTATTATGTATTAACTGACTTTACAAAGAAGATTCATAAAAGTAAAACATCTTACTTTATTATAAAGGTGTTTCTTCTCTCGATATAAATCAGATTGCATGTAGTCAACTAATTTTTGATACTGTGAATCTGCATACTTGGCCACAACCAAATGTGCCTCTGCAACTTCTGAAGAGTTAGGGTGTGATTTCTTTTCTAAAAGTTCACAAGACTTTATTAAATAATCTTGAAAAACTGTGGTCGGCCGTTCTGACAATGTTTCATACAACCATTTTCCGTATTGTAATAGTAACGTTGGATAGAATTGACATTCTTCTGGTGATTGCTTCTGAATTAACTTGTCAAGTATATGCTTTGCGATGTCTTTACTACCTCTCACCCAGTGGTTTCTGGCTATTTCCAGTTGCTTCCTCACAAATGTGACACTCGATTCATTTATTTCAGAGGCATATTTTTCAGCCAGTTCCAGTCGAACTGGGCTGGAATTTCTTGCCATCACCAGTAAATCAAACAAAATGTCATTACAAGCTTCAGTCAAACTCACATTTGGATGCTTTGTATTGAATGCATTCAATAAGGTTTTCTTCATGTACAACACAGGTTCCTGGTACTTAAAATCAGCAGAAGTGAACAAATTATGATTTTTCCATTTTCTTGAAATTGACTCAATATTTTCTTGGTCTGCCTCAAAAATATTTTCAACAACTCGTAGCATTTGAAACTGACTTAAAAACTTGTATAAATTTTCTGAACTCTCCAAACTTGCGTGCTTCAAGTCATTCACAACAATATGAAAACCTCTGCAAATCAAAATCAACACATATGCAATACTGTATTAATGTATTATATATATAGCACACCTGTGACCTACCGTATAAGTAAATAAAAATAATAAGTAGTATAATTTCAATTGAAATAAGCAGTCTAAATTTTAGACATCTAAAAATGTTAGTACATTTACCTTCGAATATTTTGATCGTATCCACTATGATCTCCCTTTAGTCCCGCTTGAATACTTTCATACAAGAATTTTTGAAACGGTCCACCACCAACACCGTTTCGATCAATGCCGAACGGATCCTTGATATAATTGACCTTCTCTGAATTAATTTCCCAGTTAGACAATCGCCAACCACATTCATACTGAACGTCCTGCAATTCATCGTTAACTGAGCCATTCTGAGTCTCAATACCTCGTAAATGTGTCCACAACGAGTTGTAGAGTCCAAGATTCTTTAAAGAATTACATATTCTTATTTGATTTTGTGGTCCATGAGCATCTACAGCAGAGAGAACTTGATTCCAACAATTTAATTGCTCAAGATGTTGAATGCTACTTTGAAAGTCAGAAAAACGAGCAGATCCACAACCATACACTCCATCTTCTTCACCAATACTAGTATAAGCCTATCAAAAAGATAATGTAATAATTAATTTATCTTTAATATTTACGAAAAGAATTTATTCTATCACATTGTAATATCATAAATCAAGTGACAATTAAAACATGGGCTTTTAAAAATTACCTTCAATAGAAGCTTATAAATATTAAATGACTTGGTTCGACTATCACCCAATGAATCTTCAATTGTTGCACAGTACAATTTTTTTTCCTCCTCACTTGAAACATTAATCATGTCCTCTGGAGTACTAAAAATTATTCAACCAATATGTCTCACAGTCATCCAAAAATTTGCGATTGTATACTACTTATTATCATGGCTGCATTATCTGTGCGAACGGCGAACGAAACGTTCTCGCGTAAGCGAGAAAAAATTAGCGTTTTCGCGGAATTTTCCTTAATTTGTTTCACAAAAAAAAAGTTATATTTTTCGCGAAAAAGGTTGATTTTTTCGCGACAAAATCTTAATTTTCATAAGTAAAAACATGAAAAAGTCATCCGTTCGGGGCCCGTTCTCGCGGAAAAAAATTGATAAACCTTTTTTTTTGCTAAAAAAACGAAAAAAAATTTGTTCGTTCGGGCCCGTTCTCGCGAAAAAAAATTGATAACCTTTTTTTAGCTAAAAAAATTAAAAAAGAGGGCTTTTTCGCGAAAAAATTGGAATTTTCGTTTCGCGAACTTTGACAGATAATGCAGCCATGCTTATTATTAATACATTAATACTTATATTACTAGGGACTTACAGCTCATTTTCCAATGCAAATATTTCAATGTAAAGAATTGATGACAAAAAGGCACCACAGTATTGAGCAGCCTTTGCGACGTCCATGTAATTCAAATCCAACCAAAAATTATTATCCCAAGGCGTGACACTGTAAAAGATAAGAATATTATTGTATTATTATCATCCTTATATCTAAGATAATAGCGTTTCATGAAATCTCATCGTCAATACTTTTTCTTTGAATCGTATAGTCTTTAAAATCAGGAAAAAAACTTTACCTTTTATGCCTTTTGAATTCTTCAGGAATATCATGAATTCGAAGGTACTGAACGACGCGTAGCAGACATCGAAGGGCTAGTTTATTCGTGTATATTGAACTTTGACTACCTATTGCAAAGGGGTTAAAAATTCTCAATTATTAGATTATACATGACAGATTACAAACTTCGTGTGTCCTACATGTAATAAGAATAAAGATTACTTAAGGATGGAGTGACATTCCCACGGGCCTCATCTATAGATATATTACCCACAAATTGGCTAAAAAAGTTTTGAAAATAATTAGTTATTAATGTCCGTACAGATGTCAAACGTCCATTGTATAGTACAGATTTGACAACAAATGGCAAAACGTCTTCACAGAATTCAGCCTATGAAAATTAAACACAAAATTAATTCAATACACAAATATTATTACAATACAATTCCTTCCAAATAAAACTTGTTGAAATTCTCAAATTTTGTCATTATCTAACCTTTAAAATACACAAAGCTTGCAATTTTGAAATCATTGATCCCTCTGATAAAAAAGATGAAATAAGACCACAAGTAAAACTTGTAATCCAAGTTGAATAACTGACATTCTCTTCCATTTCATCAAGTTTAGCTTTCAATGTATGAACACTGATTTTTTCAACAGTTTGCACAACTGTTTGGGAAGACTGAAAAGGTGTGAGTAATCGTGGAAGACGAGGATTGCAGTCTGAACTTTTTAGATAATCATTGTACTCTTGATGTCTCAACAAATTAGTCATAACATTGCTCGCAGTTTCTGCAACAGTAATATTATCATCTGCAATATAGGTGATAACATGATCAATCATGGATGGCACAATTGTGGAGATGGAGGTCAATTTAGTTTTATCTCCATGTGGAAGCACTAAAACGGACAAGTCAATGGGACCAATTTCACCAAGACATCTAGCCGCTTCATTCCGTACGTCTTCATTTTCCGTTTTATTGATAATGTCTACGAAAAGCTGCAACAAATTATGTACTAAATCTTGTGTACATTCATCATGGAATCGTTTTTTCTCAAGTCCCTTCACGATTGAAGCAAATTCTTCTTGTCCTTCAATCAATAATTTTCTAATGTGTTGTAGTCTCTCTTTTGTACAAATATTATTTGAGTTTTTAACCTCGACTAAACAAGACTTTAGTTCAGTAGATAAACAACTTGGTGAGTCTTTAAGTTTTTTATACCTCTCTTGTCTATGAGATGCCTTATAATCTTGAAACATCTCAACATCATCTGGAAAGGGATCCAAGGAAGCAATACAGATTGAAAATTTATCCTTGTTATGAACCAAAAGACAATCCAATGGAATTTTAAGAATATCAGCAAGCTGGGGATGTGTTGATAGTGCAGTTAATTTGGACACTATATGTCCGTAATAATGTTCGAGTTCTTTAGGGACGATAACGACCAATTTTTCAATAAATTGAGTGAGGACAATCACAACAGCTCGTAAAAAATGACCATCATGGTCAGTGAATGACAAAAATCGTAAATAAGCATAAATAACAAAATGACAGACATAGTCCTTTGTCAATGCGAACGTAGAGTCACGACCATCCATCAAAATTTGAACAAAAAAAGAGAAATGATGTAATGTTCGAAATCGTTGAACAATATCATAGGCTTCATGTACTCGTCGGGTCAGTTTTATTAATATACTATGAATCACTTTCGGCGATGAAATAGCTAAACTGTCGATTACAGAGTGACCAGAGATCTTCATCGTATTTTTTAATGACTCCAAACTGTTGAGAATGTCTTCTTCTCTAAATGAAACAGGCTTAGGCTGGAGTATAGTAAGTTCAGGATAACCCAACTGATCTGAAATCTTTGGATCATATAAAATACTACATTCTTCCAAAATGATGTCGCCGCAAGTAGTTTTCAACAGTTGATTAAAATTTTCTTTTCCTCCTACAGCGTCTACTAATTTCATGTGAACCTCATACCAAGAGGATGACCTCTCATTAGATCCACATTGTGATACATGAGTGGCAGCATTGCGGGCAATAATCTTTGCAAAGTTTTTCTAAAGTTTTCAACAAAAGTTTCTATTATTAGCACACTATATTGACGACTATTTACAAACTGAAAACTTTCTAACCATTCTACTTATAGTAAAATATCTCTAAAATCAAAAGTTACTCACCTGGATGCAGGCTTGACTAGTCATTTTGCAAATCTTGGCAATTTCTTCCAATTCATTCAATCGATTAAGTTCAAAGAGTCGTACAACTAAATGACTTTGAAACTTCTTGAGAAAGGACTCATAGTCAGAACAATCTAAAAGTTCGAACGGAAAGTTCTGAAATCACCATATAAAAATAAAAAATATCGTCAAATTATAATTCTTTAAACAAGTTGAGAATTATTAACAATGATGACATGATATAAATATATATTTGTTGTAATAAAAAAAATGAAAAAAATTCATCATAATACCTTGATATGTTGCTTTTCCTCTAACCACATTTCCAGAACAGACTGACCATTGTATACTATAATTTCGAAAGCTCTAGGATGAGCACGTTGTAAAGCATCGTGACTCAACTTCATCCCAATCGATTTGATTTTTACAATCAGAACAAAATGAAAAATTGCCAATTGCTGAATGTAGCTACTACTGAATATAATACGACTTAAACACAATAAAGCAAAAGCAATGTAATTAACTTCTTCTTCATTAGTCTCTGCTGCTGACAGGTCACGCTAATAAATTTTTTTTTTAAAAAAAAAAAAACAGAAACATTTAATGACGTTAGTAGTACACAGTAAAAAAAATATTTCGGTTAATTTATCGTAGTTTTTGTTAGTAATTTTTAGATTTTAGTTGTGACATTGTTGAAAAAAATTGGAACAACTTACTGGTACATTAGAAGAGTTGAGAATAGTTTCATAAACTCTTGTAAAAAATTCTTCCATTATACTGTGAGTTGGTTTGAGAATTTGAGAATTCCAAACCATGGGAGAAGTCACATTTTGGAAAATACAGCAGAGGGTGTCAATTAAAAATAGTCGTACTTGATGACTTGGAATTTTTAAATATTGATACAATTCGAGTAAAGGCCACGTTTTCTCAGCAGTTCCCTTTTGGGGTGCACAAAAGGACCATGATAAGTTGCAATCGTTCTATTATAAGAATACAAAGGACATGAATGATCTAAATGTAAACATCTTGCATAAATATCATTAAATCAAGAGATGATTTATTTAGTATTTAGTCAATTTAAATGGAGTACATCAAACGGGTCAAAATAATGACTAGATTAGTAGAATAATGGGTGATCAGACTAACCTTAGCCAGTTGAGACATAACCGCCGATATTTTTCGCCAAATTGTTATAGCATGGCTATTCTTGAAATGTGAGAGTGTCACAAACACATATCGTCTGATTAGTCCCATTAATCTAACTTTCGGAGGATCTCGTTCGAATACATTACTGTCACAGTGTAATTTATTGACAGCTGGTATCAACACTAACATAAAATAAAGTGATAGTTTTACATTTCTTGATGCAAAAATAAAGACACCAATAAGAATATTGGTTGAATATAATCAAAGATTAAAGATATTGCTTGTCATTGCGTATACCCCATCAATTTAATGGTAGACTTACTTTCAACAATGTCCCACAGTTTCAGAGCGCAAACTTTATTTTTGCAATATGACGTAAGCATTGATTTCAGCAAATCAAAAATTGGATCAATCAATTTTGGGAATAAAGATATCATAGGAATAAGACGAATCACCAATTCAGCACACTAGCAAACATAAAAATAATAAAGTACCATTTAAATTTTTACTTCATTTAAAGTTATCCGTCTCAGAAAATTTTATAAAAATTATAACTGAAATTAAGGTAAAAAAATGATGACAGAAACTTATTTTAACTGACTTGACGATAATTAAATTGATTGATGATTATGATTAAGATTAATTGAGTCATATAACTTACCACATCAAACTGAAATTGATTTATAAGCGAGAAGCATGACTTTTGGAGGCAGCTAATTATGTCCAAAAATAAGTTCAATCGATAATCTGTGAATTTAAATTTAAATTAAAGTTTGAACGAGCCAAAAGAAAAACTGTATTTTATACTGAAAATCATGGTTTGTAAATTACCACATGATGATAGTAGACCAAAATCGCATAAGCACCGCAGAATCTCTAAACAACATAAGTTTCTTTTTTCGATTCCTTCCAAATTTCCTTCATCATCGATTGACATTGCGGAATCAGATTTCTGAGATTCATCTAATAATTAAATTTTCAAGAGGAGAAAGTTTTAAAATAACTGTAGTTGCATAGTAATGTTGTACTACAGTTAACAACTGCAGATAATTACTAACAACTAGCTATCTGCTCAATTTACTTTAAGAAAAATAAATAAATCCCATCGCTTATTAGAAATCAAACGAGTGAAAATTTAGGTTTTGACTTACTACTTTTGAATTTATTTTTGAATCGTTCCAATAAGTGTGACATCAATGCCGGTGGAAAATTTGCAACTAGAAGATTCTTGGTTTCTTCACATGAAATATTTCGGAAAAGAGATCGAACACCATGTACTATAGTCAACAAATTGTCATCAATTTCCTTTTTTCGAGAAATGTATGTATTAACTTTGGTCAAATATAACTTTAAACTGGAATTGAAAAGTTTTTCCACTGAAGCCTTAAAATTGAAAGTGTCAGAGGCTTCGATGTTATACTTTTCCAGGCAATTTAGAAGATGAAGGTAGTTCCTAACACGGAAGAGTAAGTGCCTCATTTCTTTCAATAGTTCCGGTATTGGTACATTACCCTCCCTGATAGGTATATTGTTGTAATCCCTCCTGAGAAACTCCAAGTATTGTGAAATAGTTGTATTTGAATCGACAAATGTTCGAACAAGACGAGCAAGGCTAGAATCAGTTGTTTTGACACTTGTTGATTCCTCAGAAAGATTCTCTAAGAGTTGTGACTCAAATGAACAGGTGATAAATATTTTTTCAAACTCTTCAATGTAGGACATTTTCAGTTGAGGCTTTTGGTACTGCAAGCCCTCTGAAATGAGTAACAAATTTGTTCGTTTCACGAGTAGAGCACACTGTAAGACATAGATGAGAGTACCACAATCAGAGTCAACACCATAGTCAGACATTAACCATTTGAGTAGTAATTGTCTTGGACACCAAGAATTCTCATTTATTTGTGAAACTAGTAGCTTTGATGAATGCAAAGTGGATACTGATGTTGGTAAGGTACAATTCAGTAGATAGGCTTGTAAAAGATTCAAACTATTTTTTTCTAAAGGGAGAGAATCATTCACATAAAGAGAAAGAAGAGCATTGACGTTTGTTGGTTGAAACTTGACCAAAATTGCTTGAAGTAATTGAAGAGCTTCAGCATTACTTTCGTTCACAGACAAAGACCTATTTAAAAAAATCCAACAAAACAATTTAATTAAAGATCTAGATGCTAAATACACGTTCAAATTTCTCTACAGGTAACATACACATGTTTAGCTGTAGCTTCGTGCTAGTAGAATGTGCACATAATTACCTTATAACGATGTCCCAGACATAGTTCCATAAAGTTGACTTTTCCCTCAGGATGTTTGTTTTGAGCAAATGTTCCTCACAATTTAGTAGACAACGTAGAAAGGAAAACATATCGGTACTAACTGCAGTAGTTGAAGTCAATAGACTAGTTGCTGTTTTCATGAGCGTTGCAAAGTCAATGTCAGAGTCAATAAGGTCAGGAAATTGGTCCAAAACAGCCTCAATGTAAAATAACCTAACATGAACAATAATAGACCAGTCAATTATAATAAAAGTAATAAATTAATACTTTGTATTTGTAGTAGTAATTATAAAATAAATAAGTACAACTTTCAAAATTATTACACAACTAAACAAAATCACAATATCTAAATGATCTAACCAAATTGACTGCTCTGCCTCATTACTCATACAACAAGTATCATAGATGGTTTGCCGGAATGTTTTGTAAGGTTTATTCTTCTTGGCTGGCGGTTGTTCATTTTCTTCATTGTCAAGTACCTCATGAGTGGAAGCAAAATTGACAACCTAAAAGGAGAGAACAGTGTAATGTAATTTTACAATATTATATGACAAATTTATTACTATACATAATTGAAATTGGATGGTAAATCTCTTTCTTTAATATTCTGAGTATTTACTATACCTGAGCAGTACATTTCACCGCCAACAATAACAAATTTGTAGAAATCTTCAAACCTTTCAGTTTACGTTTTCGTGCAATTTCTCCAATGGCATCCAAACAAAATTCATACAAATCTTTAACAGTATTTGACCACTTTGGCATGTCGTTACAATAAAAAGCTGGAGATCCAGGCTTTACATTACAGGGCATATGAAGCTTCATTTGAACTAAAAAGAGTTCACAAGCTTTGTCCTACGTACAGAAATGTTATAAATTAGTACATAAATTTATGACACAGCATTATCACAGCGCTGAAAATTATTGTTATTTATAAGCTTACCTGCTCATCAGGACTAGCAGCGTTGATTATAGAACGAACTTGAGGAATGATAGTTTCACCCTTACTACACAATAATCCCCTGAACTCAACTGCATTCTAAAAGTTAGAGACAAAAAAATTTATCACAGTATATCAATATATCATATAAAAAAATTTGACAAAAAAAACTTCAAGATTTTGTATATGCTCAGATATTGTATACAAATATAACAACAGTAAAATCATTTACATGTTTGCAAAGTTGAAGAAATCCTTCCAAATATTGCATTCCGAACTGTCTTAACTCATCTTTGTTTGAAAAACCTTTCTCAAAATAACCAAGAACCCTAGAAATTAAAATTTAAAAACATTTGTACACCTAATTTGCGCATTCACACATGTGTAATAATTAATGATAAATGTACAACAGATAAATAATATAAATTATCAAAGTGTGTACACTTATAAAACTTACTCTTTCCTGAGTAATGGAATTACTGAAGTATAGTCTGAGCCATGTACTATAGCTGTATTAAGAGCTTCGAGTACTAATAATTTTGGAGCGGAATTTTGTCTGTGCAGCATACGTAACAAGCCTTTTATCAAATCTATGTGAAAGAACAAAAAAGAGCATATTACATTTACTGACAACCAAATTGAAAGTCATCACATTCACATCATACTTCATACAACAATTATTATATTTTAGTGTTTTACCATTCCATTGGTGTCCGCTCATAAGAGTCATGTACAGAGATATTGAAAGAAAATCCTGTATGAGAGAAATTAGTTGAGGTCCAAAAAAATAGAGAGCTTCATTTTCAACAAGTGTCAAAATAAATGACAGCAAAGCATCAATGTCCAAGCGAGGCTGATGAGTATCTGTGAATGGTCAATTTTAAAGGATATTAGTAGTTTATATTAAATTGACCACCACATTTTTAGTACAAATGAACAAATATGATGACATTGTATTTGATGACTAGTTACTTCGGTTTGCGGTCGACACAACTCTTTGTACCATGCTAAATGCATTCCTTTTACTGACAGGTACTACAGGTACACCTTGGTTTGGTTTTTTGATATTTTGTGTTTCCTGTAAAGCATAAAAGTCAAACAAACGGACAGTTGTCAATTAGTCGTCATCTACTATTTGTAGTCTTTCTCTGTAAAAAGAAACGAATTATGAACCTTGTAAAAATAACTCTCGACTTTAGAGAAGACTCCCTTCCAGGAAAGTGCTTTGCCAGAGGATGAGTCCAATAGTCGAACGACATCACGACTTGATAATGCTGTGTCCAATGCTTCGATTGCGAGCTACAAGTACACACATTTCAATAGTCTCAACTACATGGCATAAATTAAAAATCAAACATACCTTTTTCTCCACTGCTTTTGCTGCTTTATCCTCCAAACGACCCAAATGACTCCGTAAAGATTCCAACTGACTCATTTTACGTTAAGAGATGGTGAGCAGCTAAACTGTACGGTAATTTTCTGGTGTCACATTTGTCGGAAAATCAGTAAAACTAAAATACCTTCAAGATTCGGAGTAGGTGTTCACCATCCAGATCAATTCTGTATGATGTCAATCAGTTTTGAAACAGTTAAAAGCTCTGCTTGTCACATTTTCCTAAATTTTCCTTTGTTTTTGTCGGAAAATTAAAAAAACTCGTGTTGGATTGGATTTGAAATGGGATTTATATTTTTGCCGCCAAAAATAATTTGAGGATGCGCAGACGACCAATTTTTTATGACTCGGTTTTTGTGAAAAAGTAAATTAAAAGTAAAATAAATTGTGGTTTCTTCTCTTTCTATCCGCCTCTGGTAAGAATAAATCATCTTTTAAATTGTACTCTGGAGTTACATTTATCAGCTAATCATTTTTGATTTTAAAAAAGTTTCAATTGGTCTATCCGAATCAAGGTTGGATTTTAGTTGAGTCTTTTTTTTGACCCCATGTTTAATCATTTTCTGTTTTCTCGTTTATTTCTACAGGTTTTAAAATAAGGAAAAATGTTAAGTTTTGTAGCGAGATCAAGTAATTTATCACCGTACATGAAGGCTACTTCATCGGTGGTACTATGTGTGAAACCAACTTTAGCACCTCTGATAAATCCCACTGCTAGCCCTGTTTTACCTCTGTCGATCGATAGATTGACCGGGGACACCCTCAGACAAATTGCACCAAAGAATGGAGCTGTACGAGTCACATCATCTATCTTGTCAACAAACTCTGTTCGTAAGTGATGTTTAATTTATTTTCATATTGTTTTTTAAATTGTTTAAAAAGTTACACTTTACAACTTGTTTTTGAAATTATATGGAGAACCATGTTTTACAAAATTTGTTTCTTTTGCAGGGTACGCTCATACTGACATCAAGGTACCTGACTTTTCAGACTATCGACGAAAGGATGTTCAAGATAATACGGTTAGAACTAGGGACAGTGCAGCTAATCGACTTGGATTTACATACCTTATTGCTGGAGGTACAATTATGAATATTATGATTCAATTTGGAAAGTATTGTTAAATTACTACTGATTAGATCTTAAGTTTAAAGCATGAAAATGAATCCTGAGTTTTCGTCTTACAGGTGGAACAGTCGCTACAATCTATTCAGCAAAAACTGTTATAACTACGCTTGTATCAGTACTTGCTCCCTCAGCCGATGTGCTTGCTATGGCAAAGATTGAAGTAAAATTGGGAGATATTCCTGAGGTATGTATTATTTTTAGTATTTACGAATGAAAAATCAATAGAAATTTTATTATTGCAATTTCCCTCTTGTTATTAGGGAAAGAGTGTTACATTTAAATGGAGAGGCAAACCACTTTTTATTCGTCATCGGACAGCAGAAGAAATTGATGTTGAACAAAAAGTTGATATCTCAGAATTACGAGACCCTCAAACAGACGACGAGAGAGTGCAAAGGCCTCAATGGTTAGTTGTTGTTGGAGTATGTACTCACCTTGGCTGCGTCCCTATTGCCAATGCAGGTAATTGATCTTATTGCTACCAGTGACATACCATGAATTAAATTTTACAATATGAACTGAGATTAATAAGATGGAAATGATGTGTAGGTGACTATGGTGGTTATTATTGTCCTTGCCATGGTTCTCATTATGATGGGTCAGGTCGTATTAGAAAAGGTCCAGCACCACTTAATCTAGAAGTTCCCACATATGAATATACGGATGATACAACGTTGTTGGTGGGCTAAATGTTAAAGTCAGATTTCAAAGTGATTTAATCTGCGTTGTAACTAAAAATAATAATAGATTAGTGTACATAGACAAACTTTATTGGCAAACAATTACCGACATTTCTAAATCTTTTCATTTCGCTGTATGAAGGGAGTAATATGTTCGAGAACTAAAAAGTATTGATTAATAAATCACATTTAAGTTTTCTCGAGAAATTCAAATTCTAAAAGTTTGCAAATAATTTTGGAAACAACAGTAAGCAATTGTTGTTTCTGTCCTTGTATAAGTCAATATCAGATTTATTTATTCATGATAATCATTTTCTATAAAACAAATTCATGAAAAATGAAACTCATTCCATGAAATTAAATGGTGCAGTAGTTAAGACAAACGATAGTGTAAACTTGATCATGTGGTCACTTTTATTGTCGTTTACATAGCTTACAAAAAAAACGGTTGTAACACTTATTATAGGAAATAACAAAATATTGATGATTGTAGTTTTTTGGATCATGACTGCTTGTAGGAAACGATTGAAGGAAGAAAATTTATGTACGAAATTTTGTATCTTTTCTTGAAATTCGTACAAGTTTTTTTTTGAAAAAATTTTATTATAACGACACAACATGGTGAACAAAATGTATTTATGTATCAGTATGAGCCTCATACTATGAGGTATTGGTTTAATGCCGAATACTAAAACTTTGGTATAACATGTACCAAAAAATTGACTTTGTCGATCTGATGGCGTACTTACACTCTGAGATGAGGTCAGGTCAGGCTCATTTCACCCTTCATTAAAATAATTTCGATTTTAGTTGTACCTTAACAAATGTTGACAACGACACTGGAGGTATACAACTAGTCTGCCGTAAGTCTAGTTGAGAAATCAATAATGATAGTATTCATTTACTATTGATTAGCATATATTTATTAGAGTGCGGTGGGTTGTTTAGAAGAAAACATAAGTGTATAGAAACAATTTTGTTACCAATGATCATTTTCATCAATCATGTTTATTCGATAACGATACAGTGTCAACTTTGGAGCTCATTATTATAAAATAATTGAAACAATTAGGTTTGCTCATGATTAAAAAAGCTGTCTACTATAACAGAATTTTAAAAAAAATGTCCAGAAGGAAGACTTTAAGAAAGTACATTAACAGTAAAACTTTAAAATTTATTTACAATTTAGTATGTAGTAGTTTCATAGGTATTCAGTTTCTTTGGCTGGATAAAATAAAGAAAAATAGTTTTTTTTAAAAATAAGAATTAGTTTGAATTTATATTCAATTTCATCTTTCAGTTGACGTTTACAATTACTAAACCTCATTGTCTTAAATACATTCTACTGCCAACAGAAAGAAATAGTGGATAATATTTGTAGTGACAAACATTCGTTAAATAGTTATATATTATATGTATCATTGTACGAATTGATATAATCATGATATCATTTTATACTATACAATAGACGTTGTTTTTCTAAAATTCAAAGTGTAGGTACTTGTTGAATAGATTTTTTTTTTCACGATAAAGATTAATTAATTTTAAATTTCAATAGATTGATGGAATTTCGTAGTATGTACTATAGGTTTATCAGTTAAAATGATCACGTTCTTTAAGTCATGAAAAATATTCAAAGCTATACTAGTCAGCCAAATTTAAAGTTTATAGAGTTACACAGTGTAACACATTATTCTAAAATATATGTAGTAATATTTTTTCTGCTGTGTCAACAATAGAATTTTACGTTGTTCCAATGAACTGTATAGCATTGTGTATTAAAATATTTTGATAACAGAGTTAAAGTAATTCAAGAATAATCTAGTATCTATATAATTTACCTAATTATGTCAGAGTTCTACATAAATAATGTGTAATTTTTATATTTTGTATTATGAACTTCCATAGAATGTCTTGTGTCTACCTAATTTTTTTATAGCATGGATTTTATTTATATATATATATCTGTGTTGTAAGTATAAAGTTGTTTTTTTTGTTCCGGACAATATTTTATTCTGGAAGTAGATCTGTGTTTTTATAAGTAGTAAGTATAGTACCATAAGAATATTATTTTGTAGGCTATACTGCCCGATAAAACTGTACTTAGTTAACTTATCTTTGGTATAGACGCATATAATTTATTATAAGTCTTCCCTTATTATCATTTTTGATTTCTCTTTTCACCTTCTACTTTTAAATGGATCAAGAAGAATAGAATTAATTGATCAACAAGGACTTTTTTTTATTCTTTCGAGACAGCTGCCTATACTAAAAAATACTGTGAAGTAGACGGTATTAGACGGTATAGCCAAGCTGACATGATGATGCATTCAACAATTCATATAATATATATTATTATTTTATTTTAAATTCTACTCATAATTTAAGTAATTACGAATAATGCACATTTACAGTGTGTGTGCATACTACTATAGTATTGTTTGCTCATATTAATATTATGCACGGGCAGCAATAGACAGAATGAAAAAAAAAACTTTTGACTAGCTTCATCATCTTATTTCATATAAAATATAATATATATATATAATACAACACACACAATCATCAGTTTCAAAATATTTTAGCTGAGCACACTTTCAAAAAAAAGCGACAACTACGTATATATATTATAGTACATATTATTTCATACTATGTACAACTAACTTCTTTCAGGAAATTAATGTACATTTAAAACCTCGAGGATCATTCATTCATGTACATCATTTGTAACTTTTTTTAGCATATGCATCATATATACACTTTCATAAAATTATACATTCTCTTACTTATAAGTACGTGTATCTATTGAACATGAAACAAAAAACGGAGTAAGATTAATTAGTACCCTCTTTTGTAACGGTTGCGGTCACGTGAAAGGAACAGCGTTCTTGCTCTAATCGTAAGTTACCCGTCACAACCCAATGTACATGTGTGTGTAATATATACTACAGACGAAAAAAGATTGTCACTCTTCTTCTTGTGTTATCTAACTAACTCTTTTTTTTGCTATAATAGCAAATATGATTTATATAGGAATATCTCAAAGTAATCTCTCTGTAGTATAATTTTTAATTCTGGCCATGGCAAATGCTTATAGCTTTTTTTCAACGCAGCTAATTTCTAACATAATAGTAATAAAGAAACTTTAAACGGATTTATTTATGTCGAGTGTCATGTTACTTCTTAGAACGCTAGCCTTCTTAGCCCTGGATGAGCGTATGATTTGTAACACCTGGAACCAAAAAAAAACAAAACTTAGAATCATTCAGTACATTGTATAAATAATTATAGAATAATAAGGATCCTTACCATGGCTTTACAGTCATGGCACACTATCATTAGTGACCCTTTTAGTTTTTCAGTCTTATCAGCATCCTTTCGTCGACCAAAACCACGCCTACAAATAAACAAACATGCATTAATTTACATTTATGTATAGAGAATAAATTCATCTTAAGTTATTTTTAAGACTTTGAAGGTGTAAAAATCCTTTTTAATTAAAAAAATAAATAAAGCTATGAGCTTACCTTTTAAATGCCATTAGGCCGAGAGAGATTGATGTGACCGTAGGCAGGCTATGGGGGCCATTAGTTTCAAAATAGTCTGTCTCCTGTTGTTCTACTTGACGGGATTCTATGACTCCATGACCACTGTCTCCTCCATCAGATTTCCGTGATAGACTGGGTGAAGTCGGAGCACTCCCAACGCTATTCATACTAATATTAGGAGGCGTGAGGCTATCCATTCTCGTTGGTGTCAGACTTTTTGACCCAGCAAAATCTTTTTCTTCTTCTCTTGGAGAAATTGAAGGGCTTAAAGTTGAGACAGGGACTTTCGCAAAATGGTCCGTAGGTATTCGCATCTGCAATAAACAAAAAAAATAATATAGTACTATTTTTATCTACCATACAATGTCTCTTAATTCCACTTTCAAACAATCATTTCATGTCGTAAATATCCTTTTAAAAAATTATGCTTACTTTTGAACAGCATTTGGCACATACAGCTCTCTTACACAATTTACATGTATTACCCCAAGGTCCAAAGATTAAGGAAAATCGAGTCTTTAGACATAGGAAACACACCTGGACAAAAAACAGAGAAAATAAAATACATTAAAATGTCAAGAGTTTGAATGTCACAAAAAAATAAAACAAAGAGAACAGAAACATCATTAATTCAATACCCCTGAAGATATTTTTACGGTTATAAAAAAATTCTTATAAATTAGTAAACCCATTAAGGGTACACAAGGAACAATAACAATAAAAAAAATTCTTATGAATGTGCTAACACTGGGAGAAACTTTTAAATTATTTTGAACATATATTAAGTATGTTGGCTCTTGTTAAAAGGTTCTTCTATTCAAGACAAATGGAATAAAAGCATGCTTAATGATTATAAAAAATTATAATGGGAATGATTTAGCACATAAGACAATACTGAGAGACGACAAAAAAAAAGAAAAAGGAAACATCTCCATCACTCACCTTTCCTTTCTCTACATCTTCTTTCAAACTACAATCAACGGGAAGGCTCTCTAACTCTGCTTTGGTCAAGACATTTCGGATATGAACAACTTCCTCTAAGTTTAAAGAAAGGCATTCAATTGCAGTTTGCCAATGATTTGACTGGAAAAACTCCTCTGAAAAAAACAGATAACAAATGAAGGAATTTTAATTTTAATTTCATAATACAAAATTCATATTACTTTGAAGTAATTAGTAGTAATTACCTTGTAGAGAGCTCTTGGAAACAGAATTAGGAAGTTTTGCTTTTCGTCTATGTAGAATGGGCGAGGCACGAGGGAATTGTAATGAAGTAAATACATTAACGGAATTTGTATATTCGAATGGGAATGTGATTAGGGTTGATGCATGCTCTTCCCGATTTGTTGGATTACAGATTGTATGTCTCCTCCTAAAGTCAATCTTGTTGTTATCACCATCCTCAAACTGGTGTTCTGTCATTTTGTCAGTTAAAAAAAGTACAAAAATTATTACTTCGGATCTTTGTTTGAAAATTAATTAATTAAATATAATCATTTTACTAAAATTACCTGTTGTTGGTCTTTTAAAGGGAGTTACAGGTTCTATAAAATTTACAAAAAAAAATATTTTACTTTACTTACATACATGTACACAAATTAATTAAATAAATTTTCTATCAGTTTTATAAATGTTCATTACGTGATTGAGACCCCTCGGGACAAATATGACCAAAAAAGCAAGTTCCATTTTCATTTGAGGTTGGAGAGTCCTCTGGAAAATTATCTTCGTCTTCATCCTGTCAATAAATAATAATCATAAGAAAATGAAAATTTAGTCATAAATCCAACTTTATATCCACCATTCTTAAATCACTGAACCAAGACATGATTACATAACACAAATAAATAATCCACCGAATATAAATAATTCCCGTGCTTATGTACTCAAATACACGTACTAGCTTTGCAAAAAAAAGAACTGGCCCTGAAATCAAAGTTATGTAATACAGTAAATAAATACCATACAATTCTTAGCAATTCCAACATTTTTTTGTACAAGAAAAATGAATGATTTTTTGTGTGTTCAGTGTAAAGTAAGAGTTTTGGTACCATGATGTGCTACTGAAACATTTTTTTGAGAAGGAGTTATGGAGGAATGTATTACATAAATGAAAATAGAATGACTTTTCATCTTGGACAAAAAAACACGACTTTTGACCACAAAGGGCAAGACGTCACAATCACGGTACAATGAACGTAGCCTCTCTCAAAGACATGGCCATAAATACATACATGTACATATATACTACACGAGTAAGAATATTTTGCTAGAGTCAGGATTTAAAAAAAATGTATTTTCAAGTGACTTGGACTTGACCAATGTCCTTCTATAAAAGTACACACGTCAGAATTACTCCAACCACAACTCACCCTTCCTTCTGCATTCTCTACATCAACATCTCACAATGGCCCCTTTCAATCAAAATGAATCAAGGTGATAAAGCAACCGGCTAAATCTTTATTGTAATATATATAGTTCAATTGAATCCCTCTCGACAAAATACAAAATATGTACCTCTCTTTATTGTCCCTTTTTAGGGATTGTTAGGGCTTTTTAATTCAACAAGAGGATTACAGAGAGAGAGAGAGAGAGCATAATCAAAACTCGTGGTTAGAAGTAGTGAATTTTAACAAAATAATTTTTAAAATTCCTGTAATCTCAATTCTATACTTTATATCAACTGTCAAAATAAAATTAACGGTCTCAGTTCTAACATAATGTACAGATTCGAGATTCACAACCTGTGGGCATGATCTTAGCTTGAGGTTCAAACTTTTTAAAATAAATCCCAAGAGTAGTCAAATGTTGGTGAGACCACAAAAAGTACCAAGCTGGAAATTCCTACCAATTTACTTTTTATACGACTACTTTAGTAAAAATTTGAACTATATAAATATGACAGCATCTTTGGAAAAATATATATATTCTTGTCACTCCTCATCTACTTCTCTTGTCACTCCTTCCTCCTCAAATTGTAAGTCTACTCTCCATATGAACTTTAAGCCACCCTCATCCATCCATTTTTTCCATTTTCCATGATAGATTTTGCGGTTCTACTGCAAATGCAAACCTATCTGTACAGATAGACCCACATAGAGAGAACTTGAAAGATGACATTGTCATGATGATCCTATGCATTATACCTACACATTATTGTATCAAAAAAAGGGTAAGCTATTGAATATCGAATTGATGCTTTTATATTGTGTATTCTTATAATGTGACTGCTCAAGGAATTTATTATATCTGTAATAAGTATAAGATATAGATTGAAGAGGGAGAACAACTCTCCAAAATTCATGAATTACATATAACTGCTCAATTATACAGACGTGTCTCTGACTCTAATGGGAACCACTAAGCTGACCACAACAGAAGGCTTGAGGCTTCATCTCAGTCTCAGGCATATTACAAATCGTCATGGAGTGAGACAGACTCAGAGAGAGAGAGGAGAGAAGATTCAGAAAGAAAATGAAAATCAGCCCACGAACCAAACGCCATGACAAGCGGATCAAACCACGTTGATACACTCACGTTTAACGAGTACTTTACAGCTTTACAAACACACAAATTCTCTCTGTTCAATACTTATTATATGGGTCTTCCTAATTCCTTCTACGCGTAGAGTCCAGAAGGCCGGCTGACAAGTGAACTCATGTAGTTCATTTCTACATACATTGAAAAAAAAATAAGTTGGGCAGGAGCCAGTCAGCAGCTAACCAGCATACAGACAGAAATGTTGAACGATGGGTTTGGTCGTCGTTAGCCAGACAAGGCAAAAGAAGAAGTAGATGATGGCCTTGCATGAGTGATAATAAAAGTAAAAGTAGTACTAAGCCCATCCATACATTTAAATTGTACAACTATCTCACATGTTTTATAATATATATGCATAAAAATATTCAATTTTTTCTAAATCCTTTCATTACATTTGTTTCATCTTATTATATACAGTGAGAGGCAGACTTAGTTCCCATTGTCTCTTATGGAGCAATTTTCCCCTAGTTTCGACGTGTTAAAAG